>OMPJ01011135.1:35869-69501 GCA_900312935.1 Carapus acus
CCCGTCAGGCCTTGGGGAGGGCAGAAATGTTGGAAAGTATTTTTGCTCTCCGATTGTTATGATTCCACCGTCCTGGGACCGACGGCGAGCGTGTCTATGCAGCGCTTCATTGAGAAAAATAAATCCATTCAGGAGACTCCACAGCATCCCTGCGTCAGTGCTGACGTCAGAGACGATGATAAAGTCAAATATTGATCCGGACAAGGCTATTTCTGGTGGGGATTATTTCAAGAAAACACAGCACGTTTCGGCTAGCCTCACTTTTAGACACTGTTATAGATATTTTAGGCCTCGCTTACGATGGTCAGTCGTATAAAATAGGAGATATAAAACGGTTAACAATGGACGACGGAGACTAAGTTGGAAATGGGGACGAAAAACCCTCTGTGTTTCTCATCACATACGTACAGAATACACATCAGTGACCGTCATTTCTTTTATCTCGTTTTTTATTCTAGGAGCTCTGCCAGGACGTGGCCATCCAGGCCACTCAGTTCGTTCCAACAGTCACCGCAATTTCCTCTACCCCAGATTTCCAGTGGATGGTCCAGCCTACGATCATAACATCTGCCTCCCCATCCCCGTGCGGCAAACAAGCCAATGAGGCGCACGGCTCCCAGCAGGCAGCAACCAGGGCGGGCGGGAAGAAGGGCAAAAATGCAGCCCGGAGAGGAAAGCAGGAGCAGGTAGGAGCAAGCTTGGGTCAAGTCCTCCCGCCGTCGGAACCCATTAGCCCGCGGCGCGTTAGCAAATCTGCCTTAGCACATCTGCGTTTGCTAACGCGTGTTCGCCACCGCCATTGCGCGCGCGCGGATGCTGGCCGCGCGCCGCCCTCTGCCGCGCCATTTATATTCAGGTCAGAGCGACACTGCAAAAACGGGCTATTTTTAGACGCATTGCAGAGAAACATGCTTTCTGTTGCTCGTGTGAGGATGAAGCCGCGACCGATGTCACGGATCGGCTGGGTCGAGACGGGTCGCGTTCGCGGCCCCCCAATGACTGAAATCGTCTCCTCCCCGTGCTGCAGCTCTCTCCGGAGGAGGAGGAGAAGAAGAGGATAAGGAGGGAGAGGAATAAAATGGCTGCTGCGAAGTGTCGTAACCGGCGGAGGGAGCTGACCGACACGCTGCAGGCTGTAAGTACACGCCGGTGCTCTCGCCCCGGTTTGCCTCCGTGTGTTTGCTTGACCGCGGGGATCTGTGTGTTCGTGTGTGTGTGTGTGTGTGTGTGTGTGTGTGTGTGTCTGAAGGAGACGGACAGGCTGGAGGAGGAGAAGGCGGCGCTGGAGGCAGAGATAGCAAACCTTCTCAAGGAGAAAGAGAGGTTCGACTACATCCTTACCACTCACAAGGCTGTGTGCCAGATGTCCGAGGATTTAGAGTCCATCTTCCAGGAGCCATCCAACTCTCCGGAGCCCAGTCCGGACGAGGACAGCCTCCACGAGGTCGGCATACAGGAAGCACCCTCGCTCCAGGACATTGAGATGCCCAGCGACCCGTCCTCCGCCATCTCTGGAAACTCCAACATCCTCCTCTGCGCCAGCGCCGAGGTCAGCATCAGCGACCTGGAGCCCTCCCTGGACATGAAGGAGGGGCTGCTGGACAACATGCTGCCCAGCCTGGAGGAGAAGGTGCCGGCGGAGACGGCCCGCTCCGTGCCCGACATAGATTTGAGTAGCTCTCTGGGGGTCTCGGACTGGGAGACCCTGTACAAGTCCTTTTCCAGCGACCTGGAGCCTCTCAGCACTCCCGTGGTGACATCCACGCCCACCTGCAGCAACTACCTGTCCGTGTTCACGTTCGCGTGTCCCGAGCTGGAATCTCTGACAGACGAACTGGACGGCCGTAAAGGTGGAGGCGGCAAGGGCGAAGCGGCAGATCTCCTCAATTCTCCGACCCTTCTGGCCTTATAAAGTGTGGGAGGAGAGAGGGTGCGTTCTGCCATTGATTTGATGGTCCTTTTCGCAGTTTCCTGAAATTGAAACTGTACCGACATTATGCCACAATATGCCGTAACACAGCAAGGGAAACACTATTGAAATGTCTCGTGTGTGATTAAGCATAAAGCCAATTTAAAGAGCGAATTAACCGACGCATGCATGCTCTCCTGCAGGGGAGTCCAGCTGGGGGAAGAGTATAAAATGCATGCTGGGAAATTCCAAATTATTTCTAAGACTCATATATTTGATCTGTTACTAGATCTATGGTGTAAAGTGGAATATAATGTTACAGTATGGTTTTGTGTTTTGGTGTTACTAGTGAAATGATAATTGTAAATGTTGTATTTACAAGTTTATCCATGGTAAGTATATGCATACCTCAATCACGTCAACTTTTCTTTGACATCGTTGTTCAAATGTTGAAATGAGTTTTCCATGAAAACATTCTGTGTTATATATATATATATATGAATATATCTATTAAGATGTATACTATGATTTATTTTTTTACCCGTCAGATTTGGACTTGTTTGTTACATTTTAAACATGTGAAGTGAGCATCAATTGCTTATCTATGCTGCTGAATAACAATAAATCTTCATTCAGAGTGATGCACCGTGATGAGTGTGAGATCTTGTGTGACGGGAGCAGTTAAAACGCCATTCCTATCCCCTAATTTGAACAGTCATCTAATCAAACATGACATGACAAAGAACTGTGTAGTGACTGCTCTCATATTAAATTATTTTGCTCAAGATGATTGATGATAAATTTCATAAACACCAAATCGGAAAAAGGAAACATAAAAAAAGAAGAAGAGTAATGGATTACGAAGTGAGATAATCAAGGTGAAGGTTACGGTGTCAATAAATTGAAGAGGCAATCCAGACAGATGTGATAGAGCAGCCGTCAATAAAGTCTTTCAATTACTGAATGACATTATTGAATTACTGCATTGAAAAACTGTAAGTCACATGGACGTGGGCCACGGCTCAAGACTAAAAAAAACTACTTGCCCAGAAGATAAAGAGAAATAGTATTGCAACAAAAATGAAAGCGTCCAAGTTTGATGTGAGATAGGAATTATGATAAATGAAAAAATAAATGGTTTCTCTGAAGTAAACATCTAGATTTACAGCAGGGGAGACAATTATGGAAGATCCTGTAATTCAGATATAAATTGATTGATATAGCCAACTATTTAGTTTTACAAAGATGCAGAGATAGATATCGGGATATAAATGTGTGTGCCACAGATATGCGTTCATGGGTATTCTACTTACTCAATCGGTCAAAAAAGCACGTAACCCCGACAAAAAGTCCTGGTGCAGCGTGTGTTCATGTGTGTGTATGTGTGTGTTTTTTTTGTCATGATGGGAGGAGCGGCGCGACTTCCCCACTTCTGCCCCCACTTTATCTACTTTTTCACATCCCTGCTTACGTTTGGCTGGCACTGCCTGATTTCCGCATTCCCAAATCCTCCCAGATTGGGATCCCGTTTAAAGTCGAGCTGATGCAACGATTCCCTCTCTTTAAAATTTACTCCCGACCTCCTCCTGAGCAGAAAAAGGGACATTTACTCCACCTGGGATCGAAGTCAGGTCTGTACGCCAAACTTCACCTAAGTCGTCAAATCTGAGTGGGTTTGTCGGAGGACAAATATGCCGCTGGTGCGCCGCGCATCGGTGGTTGCGCGCATAGGCCGTTGATGTTTTACTGCTTTTGTGCGTTTTAGTTTGTTTTGGCGAATGTAATGTGTATTTTTTTTGCCATTTGGACGTGTCTGTCTGCTGCTGTAGCCCTTGTCGTCCCTTTTGTTTGCATGCTGCTTACATGTGCACCCTCACCCTGCACTATTTCGTACAAAGTGTTCCCGGCTTTAGCATTAGCTTGTTAACCCCGGTGTCGGGCCTCCAGTCTCCATAACGTGGGAATTTGTAACGAAACCTGAGGGACGGTGGAGGGTTTTAGACACTGGAAGCCAAAGTTATGTAAGAAAAATGCCGCACTGACGAGAAACTTCCGCTTCAAATTGACCCGTGGTGCGTTCACTGTCCTCGCCATCATACTGTGCGAAGAATCTCCTCAGAAAGGCGCGCACGTGTGTTTAAGTGGGTTTAAACACGTCACAACATTCACGTTTGGTAAATGTAATCCGGTATATCGAAATTCTAAATCAAAACACGACCACCCAGGTCGAATTTGCTATGCGCATCTGCTGTTGCACTGACGCACTGACTGCCAACAGTGATATGCAAATGATTTAACTTTGAAAAACATCCATCCTCACATTTGCTCCCTGTGCACACATTCTTCCATTATTTCCCCGTTCACTGGCGTGGATGCGTCGGGATGGCTTCTTTTTGTTTTTGTTTTTTGAAATGAATAGATCTTAAAAGTCAGGCATTTGAGCAAAATTTGGGACCACCACAGGGTTGGTCCGGCTTTGGCAGAGCTGATGGAGGTTATGGGAGTCTGCACAGACTTCTTACTTTGGTGAAATTGTGGCTGGATGATGATGGCACCACATAGCAATGTAGAGAATATGTGCAAATCTGCTGTTTGTGTCCTACTGGTATGAGATGTAGTGACAGGTCAAGGCTATGAAATGTGATTTAGATCATTTTTATGCACAGCAACTCTTTCAGTAAGTTGACCGGGTAGATGTTTTCCTGTTCCAGTTTCATTGCAATATTAACAAATCAGTGGACAGCATTTCTTATATACTCAAAAGTATTTGCCTTTTTTCAAGCCACTAAGCATTTAGGTGTTTTGTGTCCAGTGTACAAATATGAGCATGGTTGCAGAACTCTGTCGTCACCACACTGATTGTGTGTCAGCCAAAGCTGGTGGGTACATTTCACGTGGTTGTCAGTGTTGCTGTGGTTGTCGTCACCACATTCTGATGTCCTCACTTCAGCCCTTGCTGTCTACATTCACACAGCGTCTGATGTTGTGTGTTTGTCATCTTTGTGGTCACGGTGAACTATGAAATAAGAAATCACTCGGAACTTTCTCCAACAAGAACTGTCCAGTTTTGCAGGGAAGAAGAGAACTTAGGTTTCATCTTTAGTGTTTGAGGAAGTCATGTTACTCCCACAGACAAGTAGGAAAATGATTTGCTTTCGTTGTGGATCAACCAACGTCTGGATTTATTGCTGAATCTATAATAAGATTAGCTCTTGTGGATTGATTTTCACTTTCGACTGAGTAGACTCAGAATCATAGATTTCTCAAGGCTGTCTTCAAAATAAAGGGGAAGTCGGTCTGTATTATGTTGTTTGTCAAAGATGTGTGTGTGTGGTGTGTGTGTGTGTGTGTCTCTTTGGTTAGTCTGAGGTCTCTTGACATGACACATCTCAGTCTGTCCGGTTGCATCACAGCGTTTATGAAATCTGTCGAGCAGCTGTCATAATGTCCAGTTAATCTCAGTCACTGTAGTTTCCTGGGGCCTCACTTATCAAACCTAAACCATTTTACCCCAAATGTTTTATGTGTTAAAACGTTCTGGACATAATTTACAGAAAACCGCTGCTTTCCTACCTGCTCAATGACTCCCACTGTCTCTCTTGCCTGTAGCGGCGGTCGAGGCCGAGCCTGACGCGATGCCAGGACAAATCCCAGATCCCTGTGTGACGGCGGGCGCTCTTCCCAGCCTGGGGCCCCTGGCCGGGATCTCGGCCACCACGCTGACTGACGGACTCAAGTTCGGTGACCTCCAGGAGTTGGGAACAATGCTGTCACCATTGCACTTTCTGGATAGCCTTGGCAAGAGATCCATCATCATAAAAACAGAGGTAGAGTGCAGGTGTCATAGGACCATGTTTAGCATGGACCGAAAGTTTTTCTTAAGGATTACAGACTACGATATAAATTCAGGCTTTTTATGAAGCTTCACGTGCAAAATGCAAACTTAGTATGTTAGCAATTGTTATAATAAAGTGCTGGTCCACCTGCTGGATGTGGTGAGCATTAACACGGTCCATCCTCCACACTCCCAGTTTTTCGTGTGGAAAAACAGTGCAGCAAAGACACAGTTTGTGTCCAAATGAATATTAGTGTGCTTGTAAATTTCACTCGGTGAATGTGATGCTAAGTCCGATGGAGTGGACACCTTACTGTGACACTCACTCATCTGAAACGCATGTTTTGTTTTTCTTCAAAGAAAGATGAGGAGGAGGAGCGAAGGAAACGACGACGAGAGAAAAACAAAGTAGCTGCTGCACGATGTCGAAACAAAAAGAAGGAGAGGACGGATTATCTGCAGAAAGTGAGCTCTTCCTCCTCTTACACCCCCCACACACAGAGCTCATTAGTCAAAACCATCAAGGGAACTATGCTTTTACCATGTCCCCATACATTTTTGCTCCTCTTCCACTCTTTTAATCCCACTGTGTCCCCACCCTACCAGGAATCAGAGAGACTAGAGATGTTGAACTCAGACCTCAAAGCCCAGATTGAGGAGCTGAAACTTGAGCGGCAGCAGCTCATCCTCATGCTGAACCGCCATCGGCCAACTTGCATCGTCCGGACAGACAGCGTGAAAACCCCTGAGAGTGAGCTCAACCCCCTTCTGGAGCAGCTGGAGGCCAAGTGACGAGTGTCCCCAGCTGGGTTCACTGTAGAAGGAACTATCTGGCAGCACTTATCTCTGGGACGTGTTTGTCGAAGAGAATACTCAAAGTACCCCGCACCCAAAACATGGGGATCCAATGAAATTGGAGACTGTATCGGCAAATCAAAAGTATTCATGCCCCCCAAGGCCTCTTTTTTTTTTCCCCTGTCAACTGTGATCATCTTTTGTGACATCGGAGATTCAGCCACTTAAATACCAACATCAAACATTGGCTAAGTGAAAAAAAGAAGTGGAACTTTTCCAGATAGTTTTTTCTGTGTGTGACTCTGAAATTGTGCGGTCGTCCTTATTTTTCAAAGGGTTTGTGTGGCGTTCATGGACACGTCCCTCTGGCGGTGGATGATTTAGGCACAATGTACACAATGTGTCCACATGCTGTGCCCACCTTCGACCACGAGTTGGTGTCACAAGGGAGAGTCACAGCAGAGTCAGGCCAGTTGGAGTGACTGAGGAGAGAGAGGATGTGGCAGAGTGATAATGGGAATTATTAATAACTACGCAGTAGCGTGAAATGTGACACTGATGACACAAAAGGTTTTCTGTCGTTTGTCAATGTTCTTGAAAAGAGTAATGATGTTGTGTCCAAAGCAGCCGATCATTGCCAGGAAACACAAATCCATGTCATGATTGTGCCTGTTCAAGTTGTATTTGCAGATCACTTAGTTATTATTTGCCTTTTTCATTTCTTTTATTAGTATTTTGACGCAGGCGTCATATATGCACATATGTATTTGAACTGTTTACATTTAAAAGTTCTGTTACGTTGTTATAAACAATTGTTTTTTATACCTTTGTATATGATGTTATATAAGCATATAAGCTATCTCAAGAATAACATTTTGTATTTTGACAAGAAATAAATGTTGCTTTTTTACTGGAACTTGTTCACTCTCATAACATCCAGGTGAAATGGAGCTGTTTGCTCAGCAGTGCCACCTAGTGGGCTTCAGCAGGACACGTCCTGTCTCATGTTCAAGTGTCAAGTCTTCTACTTCACAGTGTGCAATATGCTTGAGGCGCATATTTAGACAATGGACCCTGTTTTGTACAATCTAACCCTAGAGGTATTGACAATCAGCAATTATTGACTTGCGTAATATTTTGACCTAATTTTTGCATTCTAGTTGTAAGTGGCTGCTTATTATGTCACAGTGGGTTGGACTGTAACATAATGACACACAAAGAGGGGTGTAACATTAGTTTGAATTACTTAACTGCCAAACCACCATTTAACTGTGTCTTCTTTCTCCCCTGTGGTCCAGCTCCCCGCAGGCTGGAATAGATGACCGGCAGCTGTATTTACTGACTGTCATTTACCTGTGATCCCTCCGAGCAACTTCTGCTAGACGCATAGTTAGTGTAAATAGCAGATGAAATACAACTGTGTCTCCGCTGAACAACCTGTTGCACACAGGCGCTGTCACGCCGAGCGACGGTCTCCGCCGTGGCAGGAATGGGGCCCGACAAGAAAACCGCCGAGGATGAGGCTACCGAGGCGAACGGTGACGGCTTGGAAGGGAAGCACGCAGAATCTGACGCACAAAGCAAGAGCGGTGACTTAGCCGGCAAGACGCATCTGTACAAGAGGCGCTGGGGGCTTTTGATACTCTTCTGTTCCTACTCCATGAGCAACGGCTTCCAGTGGCTCCAGTTCAGCATCATCAGCGACATAGTCATTAAGTTCTACAAGGTGTCCTCCTTGGCCATAGACTGGTTGTCCCTGGTCTACATGCTCGTCTACATCCCATTCATCTTCCCGGCCACCTGGTTTTTGGAAAAGAAGGGTATGCGGATGGCGGCTTTGGCGGCCAACCTGTGCAACTGCACCGGGACGTGGATCAAGGTGGGCAGCGCCATGCCGAACCTCTATGGTCTGACCCTGTTCGGACAGATGGTCAGCTCGCTGTCCCAGGTCTTCTTCCTTGGGGTGCCCCCCCGTCTGGCTTCACTCTGGTTCGGCAATAAGGAGGTTTCCACCGCCTGCGCCATTGGAGCCTTGGGGAATCAGGTGGGATTTTCTGTTGATTAAATTGTCTCAGCTTCTCAGTTTTCCAATGCGGCTATGTTGGCTCTCTGTGTGTCCATCTTAACTGTTTACATGTTGATCTATCTGTCTGTCTGTCTGTCTGTCTATCTACCTATCTACCTATCTATCTATGTGCTTACCTACCTATCTTCAAGAAAGTTAGGTAGAAAGATATCTATGATATATTCAAAACATATACATGGACATGTATCTATTCATCTATGGATGAACATGTATGGGGACTTTGGTTGGTAATACTTAAGCTTTCTTCCTTTCCTCTCATATTTCTCTTTCCTTCTCTCTCTCTCTCTCTCTCTTTCTTTCTTTCTTTCTAAACATTACATATATGGATAAGCATTCATTCACATATCTATGGATGAACATGTATGGGGTCTTTGGTTGGTAATACTTAAGCTTTCTTCATTTCCTCTCATATTTCTCTTTCCTTCTCTCTCTTTCTTTCTTTCTTTCTTTCTTTCTTTCTTTCTTTCTTTCTTTCTCAACATTACATATATGGATAAGCATTCATTCACATACCGATGACTATGTATGGGGGCTTGGGCAGTTCTTCCTTCCCTTTTTTCATTCTCTTTCTCTCACAGTCTTTCCTTACTTTTTTCGACTGTCTTCCTACTTCTCTATCATGTTACAGAAGGTTGTGGCATCTGTGGTTGAAACATGGTGGTTGAAACTTCCAAAGAGGAGAATGAGACACAAGGTCCCTCTGCTGTGTCTGGGGAGGTGCAGTTACTCACAGGGCGATACTTGTATCTCACGTTACCGCTGTTTACTCCTTCCCTAGTCCACAAAGCGCACGTTGATGAAGATACAAACTGTTTTCACACAATGTCATCAAAGGACCAGGTGTATATTGTACACGTTAGTCTATATTGTGGCGTTTTTGCGATTTCACCCCCCCGCCGTTATTTTATTTTTGGCTGTTTTTAACTGTGGACCCACGTGGGCAATGACGCAGCGGCTATGCGCCTGCGCGAGCGCCTCTCTCTCTCTCTCTCTCTTTCTCTCTCTCTCTCTCTCTCTCTCTCTCTCTCTCTCTCTCTCTGTGTGTGTGCGTGCGTGTGTTTGTGTGCGTGTGTGTGTGAGAGAGAGACAGAGGGACAGAGAGAAAGGGACAGAGAGAGAGTGAGAGAGAGAGTTGGAGAGTGAGAGTGAGAGAGAGAGAGAGAGAAAGAGAGAGAGAGAGAGAATGTAAAGTCGGTCGTGCTCAGGTACGGTGCACAAAATTGAGCTCAACTTTTTATTTGCCCTTCTCTCGCCTAGTCGTTGTATTTCCGAGTGTTTACCGCTGGGTGGTGACCTTGTGTTTTGGCTTTTTTCCCAGAAAGAATATTTAGTTTAGTTTCCCGTCACGGAAACTGGCTCATGTCAGGAAGCTGAAAGTTCTGCCTACGTAGAAAACGTAGAAACAGCGGTCAGTCTGTATCTTCTCGATTTATTTAGGATGTTTTATGTCAATATTAATCCAGATGTGGCTACAAATGGCAGCGCCCGAGGCGAGTTGTGTTCACGTCTGTCGTGTAGGAGACGAATAACCAATCCGGGGGGTGTTTGTTAGTGCCTCCACGAGTCAGGCGTCAGATCGGCAGATCAACAGGCGAGCGAGCGACCGCGTAAACAACCCAAATCACGTCGCTACGAGCTGTCACACCTCCACGTAGAGGCCATAAAATTGTCGTTACTGCGTCGTGTCCATCCGTAGAAATCGGATTACATGCCGATTTTCACTATGTTAATCGGTAACAAGTGTTAACTTTTAATGCGGCTTGACATTTGGCTGGAAAGTTGTATCAGTGAAAGGCCTCGCACATCTTTGCGAGTATTTCAAACTGGCAAATCCCTGAGAATTAGACTTCAGTATCACACCGAGATTTCGTCGTCGCTATTACGAAAGCAGCCGAAGATTCTGGTTCACATTTTGGGATTGTTTCTACGAATGTGATTGCAAAGTTTGGTGTCTGTTGAGAGCCCGAAGTTAAGACAGGTACGTTCTGTTACTGTCAACACATACAAGGGTGGAATGACACCTTCCCTGTGTCTCATCACCATTATTGTCATTGCTATATTTCCTTAACAATTGATGCTACATGCTCCCTGCTCCATGTTTGCTAACTTGTTTCAGCCAAGCCATTTCAGCAGGATGAAGGAAAACAGAAACAAGCCACAAATCAGTAAACGCCACAGCTGTGATAGATGAAAAACAGTTCCATCCCTCTTTGATTCGAGCCCAAACGTTGGTTATCCACGCATTTACTGGTTGTAATTACAAAATTAATCACATCTTTGTTCAGCTTTTGGTGAAACAACTTGTTGAAAGAGGGAGCAATATTTAGTAATGTCTCCTCAAATTAATATTTGCTCAGGAAATGTTGTATTTACAAGTGCGTGGGAAACAGAAAACAAATATTACTATCCAAGTAAGAGTAATTGCTCAACTCAATTACCAACTGTCTTTGTGAATTGGCCCATAAACGCACTGGCAACAATGTTCATGACATTTACTTGTGTGGGTGTCTATTGATCGCCAAACACAAGTGTATGTCATGTGTTTTAACTTATGCAATAAACGATAAATTGCCTCCCCAGACCAAACTCATAAAAGTTCAGGCTGTGTTTGGAGGCTGCGCCTTTACGCAGTTCATATGAAAAGCTGCAACGAAGAGGGGTTAAAAAAGGAAGGTAGTCTATACAAAGCAGTTGTAACACAGTCACATGACCAGGTCAGGCATTATGTATGTTGCAGTGTTGAGAGCTTCGTCAAAGCTTTTATGAGCAGTGATACTGCTGCACGACTAATCAGCGCACACGTTTAGGACGGTGCAGGTGAGCTGGGCTGCCTCTGGCATCAATTGGACGTTGTGTTTGTGTTTCGCTTCATAAGATTGGTACACAAGGAGGAGAGGTGGAGTAGCAGGTTTTTCCATCCGAGGACCATGCAGGAACCAGGCGAGCGGTTGGACAATGGATGTGTCACCTGCCTTCTGGAATCTTCCTCCGGGAGGCAGGGGAGCAATGAGGGCGGTTGTGGAGTGAGTCTGGGAGAGAGCAGTGCGGACTCGGACTGCTCCGACCTGGACGCCATCACTGTCTTCCCGCTGATGGAGACTCGGTTATACAGGCGTCGCTGGATGATGCTGTTCCTGTTGTGCATGTACTCCATGAGTAGCGCCTTCATGTGGCTGCAGTACAGCATCATCGGCAACATCTTCATGCGCTTCTACGGCGTCAGTGGCCTGGCCCTGGACTGGCTCGCCATGATTTACTTCCTCACCTACATTCCTCTCATCTGGCCTGTCACCTGGCTCATCGACAACCGCGGCTTGAGAGACGTCCTCGTGGTGGGCTCGGCCTTCAACTGTATCGGGGCCTGGATCAAAACAGGCACGGCGCAACCCAGCATGTTCCCCGTCACGTTCTTTGGACAGTTTGTGTGTTCGGTGGCCAACGTTTACATCCTGGGCATTCCGTCCCGACTGGCATCGCTGTGGTTTGGAGCGCAAGAAGTATCAACAGCCTGCGCCATTGGCGTATTAGGAAACCAGGTGTGTTCGTCTACCTCTGGAAAACTATACCAGGATCTGCTTTGTGTGTGTGTGTGTGTGTTTGTGTTCATGTGTTTGTGGAGGTGTGATAGATAAATGATCACCGAGTACAGATGGTGACTGTACTCAACATGTGAGAGCAGAAGGTTGCCTTCCCACTCGGTGCCTTGTCCACGTATACTATCACGATTTCAGGCCTGCCTCATATTTGATGTGTTGTGTGTGTGCTTGTGTGTGTGCGTATGTGTGTGTGAGGGTCCTACATCGAAAACAGTTTGTCACTTTTGCTGCCCACTGTGCTGTGCATTATGACTGCGTGCTAATGTTTAACTCTGTTTCTCCTGAACTGAGAGAAATCGGTGTTAAACAACGCGTCAGCAAGCAGGTGACGGTTTTCTCTTCAGCAGTGCCCATTTAGGTTTTATGCAAGGTCAAAAAGATGCAGTGTGGTTAATGATTTCTCGCTGAACGCTTCCTCACACCTTAGCTCATGCATGTCTTTACCCTCTCTGCCTGAACGCTGATGTTTGCCGAATCATTAGACAGAGCCTGTCAGAGGCCTCCGCTGCTTTGAAATTTCTCCACGTGCTTGTGTTCGACAGTACACATTGCTGATAAAGATGCTGCTGACGGGTTGCACTAATGTAGCCCCCTGTGCTTTCTGCTTCCAGCTGGGTATCGCCATCGGATTCTTGGTCCCTCCAGTCCTCGTGCCAAATGTGGACGACATAAATGTGCTGGGGCAACACATCAGGGTTATGTTTTACATCACAGCCGGTCTGACCTCTGCCATCTTCATCCTCGTGATCATCTGTAAGTTTCTGTTACAGTTGCAGGCCTTGGATGTTTATTGTGATTTTTTTTTATCGGGTTGTCACAAATTGTCTAGATCTGGGGTCACGAACGCTGTGCTCGGAGGCACATGGGTGCCCACCAGGAACCCTTAAGGCACCCATGAGGCATTGGGGCATGTTCTAAAGATGCTTCGAATGATTCGATATGTGAGCATCGCCTCACAAATACTTACCACAACCACTACTATCATTATTAAAAAAAACATTATTGTTTCTAATGAAAAGTGATCAGGTCCAGTTAGCCCTTTGTACTACTCAGTGCCCATGAAGTAGCCCTCAATCAAAAAAAAGGTTAGTGACCCCTGGTCTAGATGTTTAGTCCTAAACCCTGCAACCCTGCAACCCTGACCAGTTGAAAGTCCTCACACAAGCCCTCATCAACATATTCATCTACCCGCATGTGATGTTGTGACTGTGACTACTTGTGTCAAACTTGTAACATTTTTTTGATTCTGCAGTTTTTGAATCAGTGCCATAACTAACAAGGAACACACTCTGTTTTGCACTGTCAGTGTTATTTAATTGCTGTATTCAAGCAAGATTTGCAGTCCCTAACACCACAGTGAGTCTGTGTATAGGTCAGCAAAAGCAGGTGGCTGAACAGGTTGCACAGGCTTGAATAGCCATTTGCTTTGTTTGGATGTTGTATTCAGCTGCTTTCAGAGAACTCTGACCTCCTTCGCAGTTCTCTGTTGTTTGAAAAATGTTCCCATTTCCCACGGTTGCCAATATGAGGGTTTGTTGAAAATAATCTGACATCGTTTTGCGGCCTGTTCACCAAAGCTGGAGGGAAGTCTAAACATTGCTAATTCTGTGTTTGCAGAGGGAGGCGATTTCCACTGTTACTTGTGCCACTTGCTTTGTAGTTATCACAGGTTATTGACTCTTCGGCTCCTCCTTATTAGAGTAGGAAAATGAGATGGCCGCAGTGTTGAGTGAGGAGAGGCTGAGTCAGACATTCAGACAGCTTGCAGTCTGCACTTGACGCGCCACAATGTGTGAAAACACATGCTAACATGGTCCACAAAATCTCGTGTGGCTACAGTCCACACTCGTGTGGCTACAATTTCACCCCTTGTCAACATTTTATGTGGCGTTCGTTGCATAAAACCCACCGTAAATTTTAACACACTCAGAAGAACTTCAATAGCTTTGTTTTTGACAGATAATTATTCTTAATATTTTTGCTGCCTTTATACAATAATATGTGTTGCCATGCACCAAGATAAACATGGATTTTCTTTCATTCAAGAAATTATTGCAGCGTCTATCCTAAGTCTATCAATCATAATAGTTACAGTTTTTTCCTCTCCTTGTTCCCCCCCTTGTGCTCATCCCATCACAAATTGATAATTGATAAACTGATCAAACTACTACTTTGATTTTCATAGGTGATACAACACATTAAACATGTGCAGTCAACACAAAGAATTCAGTGTTTGCATACATGATAGCACCCTCAGAGCTGTCTTACCTCTTAAAATTTTCAGTGTACTTTATTAATGTCTTCTTCTGTATGTGTCTGTGGTTTTGTCAGTCTTCCAGGAGAAACCGGACCTGCCGCCCAGCCAAGCCCAAGCCCAGATTTGGAACAATTCCCCAGCTGAGTCCTCCTACTCAGCCTCCATCCTAAGGCTGCTACGGAACAAAAACTTTGTCCTCCTTGCCATTAGCTACGGTGAGTCTCCACATGCTGGAACTTCTCTCACACGATCCAAACACAGAGACCGCCAAATCTCTCATTTTTACATCCTTCGTTCTCTTCGTCAAAGGATGAGGAGGAGGTTTATCTTGCCTCGTGTGCTCCAAGAATTGGGAAACTGTATCTGCATGTTAAACAGATGTATGTGGTTCATATTTTTGGTAGCTGTGTTTGGTCTGGTGCACACATAGCGCACATGTCAACAAACAGCTGACAGAGGAGGAAACAAATTGCACAAGGTCTGCTCAGGATTACAACATTTACAGATTGCTCCTTGAGTCAGAGGTCATGGTTGTTGTCATTACCTCATGTTTGTGAATTGTTGTCAACCATTTTGAACATGGATCTGTTAAGGAGGTACAACATCAGATGTGTGTGTGTGCCTCTTTGTGCTAATGGACCTAAGCAGGATGTCACTCGTACCTCAGATAAAGGCTGAGATCTCACTTGAAGCCACCGGGCAGTGTTCTGCCAGATATGGATGGAGAGCTGAGTCTGTCTCACTTGCCTGGACGTCCTCTCTGATTGATGCTGTGTTTTGTTTTTGTTTGTGTTTTGTCCTGTGTAGGCCTGATGATCGGCACTTTCTATGCCATCTCCACTCTGCTGAATCGGATGATCATAGAGCATTATCCAGTAAGCTGCATCTCATGTTCCTTCCTACCTTCCTTCCTCTCTTCCTCCCTTCCTTTCTTCCTTCCTTTCTTCATCTCCTCAGTCACTGTTGATACGACCACTTTTAGGATATGACCCTGACATTGATAACTGACTGTTTGTAATTGGTTGCAGCGCTGATTACAGCGTAATTATTACTGATCATGATGTGTCCATCATCTTTAGGGTGAAGAGGTGAATGCTGGGAGAATCGGTCTCACCATCGTCATTGCTGGCATTGTGGGATCCCTCATATGTGGCGTATGGATGGATAAGACCAAAACCTACAAGTGAGACAGCGCTACAACTCTTAATAACATATTCTGGAGACTTGATAAAACATTCCTGCAAATTGTCTGGTGCAGGCAGAGATAAAGTTCTTCTCAATGCACAGTTGGCCGCCCACCTGCAGCCTGCCCTGCTCGAGGTTTCTTCCTCGCCACTGTTGCTAACGTGGGATATGCTGGGTCGCTGTGTGTCCATCCCATAGACCTTGACTGTTTACATGTAGAGGAGCACTACCTGCTCCATTTTGTAAAGCGTCTAGAGATAATTCTTGTTAGGATTCAGCGTTATACAATATCGACATGACATTTCGATTGTGTGAATCTGTTGCTTAGCTGACGCAATGGCTCGTCTGCGGTTGGTGGCCGCCTCCCCTGACTGAACCTCCTCTGCTCTCTCCTTAGGCAAACCAACTTGGCTGTGTATATCCTCTCTTTTGTTGGAATGCTGGTTTTCGCCTTCACCCTCAACCTTGGCCACCTGTGGTTGGTCTTTGTCACTGCAGCAATAGTAGGGTAGGGACTGCTTCTTATGTGAGAGAATGAGAAACGTTGAACTTTGAGCGAATGTAAATAAGACCTCCACTGTTTCAAGTGAGCTTGAATCCCAATATTTTCTACATTTGTCACATCTGTTCAGTATAATTAATTTGTTTCACTGAATTCACATCTCGTCTGATTTGGGTACCTCCAAACAATTGTTGCAAAACAGAGTTTGATCAATTAAATTGATTTGATTACCAAGCTGACAAGTTTTTCAGTAGTATGACCGGTTCTCCTTGAATCCCGACTGCAGGCTCTTCATGACTGGATATTTACCTTTGGGCTTTGAGTTTGCTGTGGAGATCACCTACCCTGAGTCAGAGGGAACCTCGTGTGGGCTACTGAACTGTTCAGCTCAGGTCAGGGCAGCATCGCTGAAAGATGACAAGGGTACTGGGCGAACTTATATTGGTGTGATAGTGATTTCAGAGTTTCACCCATCTTTTCAGATTTTTGGGATCGTTTTCACCATCTCCGTGGGGGCGATCATGGATCGCTGGGGAACTCTCCCAGGGAACATCTTCCTGTGTGTCATGTTGTTCATCGGCTCTGTGCTCACAGGTGAGGCCGGTACATTTTTGAGCCCATCTCTGAAAAGGGGAGGGTGCTGATTTTGAGGTCACCCAGTCCCTTCCAGGCAGGCCGAGCATGACAGAGTCCAGCGGTTTGTCTTGTATGGTCTTTAGTGTAAAGCTGCCCTCTAGTGGCTGAACTGATCAACTTCACAGAAAGCTCTGCATTTTTTGTAATTGAAAGTTACTAGTTAAAAGCAAATTACCTACATGAGTGACTGTCTCAGGCACAAACTACAAAAGTAAAAGTTCAGTCACAATGAAACAATTTGAGGCACCAAGGTCTGACTGTTGTCGCATTGCGATTGATGCGGTATTGCTGACAACACTAAATAAATCTCCATAACATTCACTACAAAGCAGTGGCGCATTCAACAGAATATCCACAATAACAACACATTTCAATTTGCCATCACCACTACAGATGCAAAATTTCACCAGATGTGTTAAGAAGCAGTTGCCGTGATGTAATTGTTTTTACTCTGATATTATTTGATTGTTTGATAACTGTTTTTCTTGTTCCCCTCCTCCTGTGTCAGCTCTCATCAAGTCTGAACTCAAGCGACAGAATGCTAACAAACTGGGAGCTGTGAGCGCCACCTTTGTAAGTGTGAGTGACAGTTTGTGAGGACTTCTGGCAGTATGTCCGAGTTTATGGAGGATGTGTTTGTCTTCTCAGTCAGCAGAGTCCATCGCTGAGGCGCAAGACTACGGGACCAACTCTTCCATCAGTACCTACCAGCGTCTGTCGTGATTTCAAAGAAAACTAAATCCAAAACACAACTCTGTCAAGGTAGGGTCACAAACTCTCAGGTGATAACTGTGCAGCACGTGCGTCGCAGGGAAGGAACCTTCACTGATATGTGTTTTTCAGAATACCGTTACACATTGAAAAACCGTTATCGTCACTCAAAACAAATAGCACAAATTGGAGTTCACCCAACAGTGCACTTCTTTGCTGCATCTCAATAATCAGCTCTGACCTCAGACTGCCTCTGATGCAAATCCTGACGAAATTCAAGTTGCATGATTTGTGTGCATAGTAGTTGCGAGCGAGGTCACATTTTTAGATTTAGACATTTGAAGATAAAGGACTAGCAATACAAAAAATAGATTTTTTCTTGACGTAGGAGCGGAGAATTTTGAGTGAGACTTATTCACAGCATCTCTTATGTTTGTGTCAAATATCTTATAAATTGTCTCCTTTGATCCTTTTCAATCTTCTGCAGAGAATGTAGGCTGATGTGGATAGGAAGACCAAAGCTGCACGGTTTCACCAGTAATTTGAAAAGGGGTGAAATTTTCACAGACACCAAAGTGCAAGAAAAAAAATGACATTGCAAACAAACACTCACACAGATGCAGAGGAGTGAGACCAGCATCAGCTTCAGCTGCAGCGACGCAGGCCAGGAAAAGCAATCATGTTTTACAGAATTTTATTTTCAGAATTTTATTTTCATCCTCAGTGTTGCTGAAATGAAGTTTTTGACTACTACCAGCAATAATGAAGAGAACTTTCAGCAACTCTTTTAAATGAACTCCACCATGATCTTGTGTTCGTTATTTTTATTTTAGAAAGTGTACGTTGAGTGGTAGCAGGTGGCAGGTTTTAGGAAATTCAGGCGCCAATCCTGTGTGACTCAGGTTAATAAGGAGAACTGTAAAAATGTCTGTGTGCTGCTGACAGCAGTCAGATGCCTATCTGCTCGACGTCACTCCAACAAAACCAAAGAAGCCTCTCAACATATACTGTAGCTGAAGGTGAATGAGACAAGTTCAGCCATTCCACTGGGATTGTGTATTTATATCTGTGCCTGTGATGTGTGCGTGCTTGTCACGGAAAAGCCATACTGCCCCTCAGAGCTCAGCCAGTGTGCTAATGTCATTTTTACTCATTATCAAATTAGCGTTAGCGTTATTTGTGTGTTGTGTAGTCTAATTTACTGTAGTCAAAATTGGCATTTTTCTATGTCATATGCCTGTTTCAAGGGGTAACACAAAAAATACAATATACTCATAATTAAAGTAATATAGGACCCCATCGTCCCACGCAGATGCAATGACAAGCATCGCACAACTCAATGTATATTTGTCCTTATTCATGTTGGTGTCGTCATCTTTTTTTTTTTACACTTCTTAGCTTTACACAGCTATTTCCTAAAGCAATTAATTGTACAAAGTGGAAATATTTTATTTAAGAACCTTTTTCAGCTGAAACTTTTATTACAGAACTGTACTGTGACCTCTTTCTACTCATTGATTGTAAGTTTCTACGGTGCTTGATGATTTTGCACATGTCCAGTACAATGTTAGTAACTCTCAGTACGCGGTATCAAAGCTTTAGTTACGTTTGTGTGGTAAGGGGGTAAACAGGATGTATTCCTTAATACATGACAATTGAAAATGAAATATCATGTCACAGTAGCTTTTTACAAACCCATAAAATATGTCTTGTAAAAATAAAATGAAAAAGCTAACTAGTTTTATGTCTGTAATTTCCTCCTGCCCCCAGACCAACACCACAGTACACGTGTATGTGTAAGAAAGAGCAGTGCTGCTTTTGTTTGGATACCTAATGATTGAGGGGCTCTCAAAGATCACAGCTGTGGTACTTAAAAGATAAAATAAGGGCCTTTGAGTCCTGGTAACACACCAGAAGTATTGACAGTCCCGTGAAAAAGGTTATTGACCAAAACACGAGGCAGCACAAAGGGACTCCCACAATGGATCTGAGACAGAAAAAAAAATCTGCTGAATTTTAGTTGCGTTTCTTTTGTCGTGCTCCAACTTCGTTTTCAGTCTCTGGAAAACACTGGAAACCAATCAGCATCCCAATGATTGAAAAACCTGTAAAACACAGAAGGAGGCCGCCAGAATAATCACTTAAAAAGTCAGTTGTCGCCAAAGTATCACATCACTACACATGTATGCAAGACAGACATAGGGTTTAGCTGAAGAATGCATTATTGAGTATACTTGTGAGTAGGAATGTCCGATATTGGCTTTTTTGCCGATATCCGATATGCCGATATTGTCCAACTCTCAAGTTACCGATACCGATATCAGCCGATACCGATATGTGCCCTGGTAAACGCTTCAGGAGCGCATAGGCACTATTTCGGTGTGACGCAAGCATTATTTTATTTTTATCGGTTTTTATTTTATCGGTCTTAAAGCCAAAAAATTCGATACCGATATTACATTTTTATGCCAATATCGGGCCGATAATATCGGTAATAACAACATCTCTACTTGTGAGCCACGTGCAATAGCATAGACTGCTGAGGTCTGCACTTACTCGCCACAATCAGGGGTGCCATGACACCAATTGTCAGCGGTGCGGTTTTGTAAAGGAAAGCCTCGGATAGGAAGTGACCTAATGCCAGCACGAACGTCCACAAGGTGATGTGATACAACCTGCAGGGAGAGAACACACACTGCTCTCACAGAGGAATGACACCAAAACTACAGGCAAAGTCAACCACACCCAAGTCCCCGCAAGAATCTACTACGTTCTGTTCTGGATGTCAATGGCACAGGCACAGCGGATGATTGATGACAGCAGTGTCCAAATCCCAAAAGTCCGAGCTTGGAGACCATTCACTGAGGACAGAAATATGATGATATTTGAATCAGCAGCAAGAGTGGATTTGGAGATATTACAATTGCCATGAATACTCAGCGTATATACATGTTTCTGTGTCCCTCTGAGCTGCCGGGGCTTCATATTTCTTGAAATTAATGAAAAATAAATAAAAATGCAAATGTCCTCATGTCACAAATATGTTTTGTGAGGAATACCTAGAAAAAGAATGTATTACAATTTTTCGTTTTGAGGATATTGACAAATAACACGTGGGGTTATTTTTGACCCCACACGTGCATTTAAGGATTGCCAGATCAATGGAATAATGAAGTACCTACAGTACATAGATATGATTCAGCTCAGCATTATGAAATACATGGTCATGTGGTTTCATGTCATCAATATACAAACTAAGTGTATGCAGGTATGTAAAATCACATGACAAACATTATGCCAAATATTCCCCCACCTGTTTACTTGTGGACTCACAACATGCACAAAATACGCATAATAAACTCCTACTGAAGATTCTAAACATCTGTTCATCGTATGAAGAGATTCCGTCTCTGTACCAGCATAAACGTGTGAACAGGGGATGCTTGTTGCGAACATACTAACTCACCAAACTCCGGGGTGCCAGTGTATAGCTTCTCAGAGAGAAAGCTGTGGTCTTTGAAACTCTGCACCGTGTTCCCCACAGCAATGACGGACACCATCACCAGCCAGCTCCGTAACACGTTCAGAAAGCGACTCATCCTTCACTGACACAAACATTGACGGATCAGCTTCGGCGACACGGTGTCACACCTGTTTGATGGCTAGTCTACGAAGAGGCTGCGTAGCAGCTAGCAAAATTACGCAAATCGGTATAATAGAATGACAGATATGTTGCGGGGAACACAAAGTTACATCGATTTCATAGAGAAGCAAGCGGCTCGATAAAACGGAGCAGCAGATATATTCACCAACCTGGCAGGGTGCAGAAAAGTGCAACATTTACATATTTCTGACATGAAACAACCTAAAGACGTCGTTGGGTGAATGGTAGTAGTCTCTCAATGTTGTGTCACTGGGATTAGCCAATTGGAACCCGCGTCGATGACGCCACACAGTCGACCCATTCATATAATTGGTAAACTCTCGGTTTGTATCCCCGCCCCTTGACACATTAAGCCAATCGGCAGTCAAAAGAGCGATAACAAGTTTACTATGAACACTGTGTTTGTAGACAGAGAGTATGTGAGGACAAGATGATACCCTGTTTACCGTTTTCTTCTCCGTTGAAATTGGCTAAACTGTGTCACCCGACCGCCTGCGTTCACAAGCAAAAACACGTTCATCTGTGTCTATTCTTACACGTATATAAGGATTACCTCAGATATTTTTTTGACTCTACAATCTCCCATCCGCTGATTTAAGACGTGCCACCTATCTATCCATTGTCATTGTCGATCAAATTGACGTAAAACGATATCACTACGCATGCGCTCTTTTATGTTACTATTCAGTTGTTGTAGTTACCAGGAGGATTAACGTTGACGTCCAACCGGTCTACTATGTGTGTTAGCTAGCCCCTAGCTGCTTCACATTTAACAGACACGTAGATGTTGGTTCTGTATTTTCTGGATATCGCTTCCCTTAAAAAACAAAGCTTGCTGCCCACTAGCAGGAAATTAGCTTGCCGAGGCTAAAGTAAGTTTGTTCATGATGCTGATGTACACTCATGTCATTTGTTATTAGCTAATGCTATCAGAGCTAACAGACTGTAGTACTATAACAACACAATAAACGCTCCGCCAGAATCCACCTCAAGTTTGACAATCAGCTGTTGCGACTGCTTTCAATAGGATAGATATGACGCTGTTTACCACTGATGCTCTTAATCTACATTTGTCTATTGTTCAATTCTTCACGAGAAATAATTTATGATGCTACCAATGTTGGTAGTTGCAAACACCATTTTGGCGATGACATGTTTGAGACTAGCTATTCATCCATTCCATTCCAGCAAATCCATTAAACACTGAAAAGGCTGAAAAGGCAGTAGCATATGTTAGAAGGCATGGGTGACAAGTGGGTTATACTGGTTTGCCTGTGATGTGCTAAAGTAGGGGGCAAAGGGAGGGATTATGTGATATTTCATATAACCTTGTTCAACGGGATTCGCTGAAGTTGTTCATCAATGCTGCCACATGAATAACAATCAATCTTCAATTCAACAATCAATTCACACACGTAGTCATTATGCAAGATATTGCGTAGGGTTTCTCGTTTCATATCATATATTTGTTTTGATGCAAAAGCAAAACAAAACAAGCAATGTGTGAGTTTCATTTATCTACATCTACAGCATGTATTTGTTAAGTCCCAAGTGAAATAGTCATTTGAAAGTGAGGAAAGATTGACAAGTTTGAGCGCGGACGGATAATGCACTACCCCAACTATTTTGAGATTATTGAATTCTGTGTGAAATCAATGTGATATTTTTGTGTCTGCGTTATAGGTTGTTGATGCCATGGTGACCAGAGATACATGATCCCACAAAGGTGTGGCTGGGCAGCTTGTCCACCGGTTTTTGTCCTGTGGAAATGCCAGCGGTGATCCAGGATAAGGAGGACTCTGACGCCTCCACAGAAGATGGCCAAGAGTGAGTCTGTCTTGTCACCTTTCCATAGAGTTTGTAACTATCATGGTTGTGAAGTCTGTAGCTTGTTAGCTGTAGTCAACTCTTGGAAGGAGGGTCATAAAAGCGTTGGCAGAGTGAACAACTCCCTCACCGAATAGTTCATATTGTCATGCTTTGAATGTAAAAATCAGACAAACTGAGTGTAGTGCAGGTGAATGTTACCATCAGGAGGAGGAAGAGGATGCCACACTTTCATAAATTAAACCTTAATTAAAAATAGAAAGGTCCCCACCGACAACACAGATGCTTCAGTAAACCAGAGTATCTATTTTGTCAGGTATTTAGAATGTACTCTGTATAAAGCTCTGATTATGATGGTGGTTAGGTGGGCAATGGGTGACGCTCATGTAAGTGTGTTACATTCATGCCTTGTCCTCTGCCTGATCCTGTTTGTTTGGCTCACCTGTTCTGGAAATGTCCTCGTTGACATTCAGAGACATACTATGCTTTGCTGGAATTTGAAATAGAATCTTTGCAAGTCTCCATTTGTGAGTCTTCATTATTAATTCATAATATAGTTAGACCAAATGCTGACTCCTGTTGTCTGTCGCATAGTTAAACACATTCACATTCTCAGAGACTTCTGCGTTTGGCTTTTCAACACCTGCAGGTCGCAGATCCCGTTTCTTTGCCAGCTAATTCCGTTAAGCTGTCCTGAGAGCCACCAAGGCTGCGTGCGGAAAAGTTTCCATCAGCAGTATTTAGCGCACTAGTAGGGGTAAAAAAAAACAAAATAGTGGATTTATCTCATGATGTCTACTGATTATTTATTTTCAAATTTCATCCAAGTTGCTCACAACCAAGGTTGTTTATGTGCTTTGAGTGTTGGCCGCGTAAAATTAGTATATACAGTATGCTCCCCTATTCATATTAAATACCTTGTTTAACAGCTTGTGACCAAGTGATGGCAGAGGAAAACATATCCACTCTGTTGTTTGACATACCCGGATAGTTTAAACATGGGCTTCAATTGTTTACATGCTCCACCTACGCCCCCCCCGCCCCCATCTCCCCCTGTCTTATCCAGGCGTGGTTATGGCTGATTGACTTCTGCTCCATCAACACGCTACCTTATCATATTCCTACTTCCCGATAAAGCGGGCTGTGTCTGGTACTATCTGATAGATAGATTTGCAAGCTTTGCCGGCTGTGTGCGTGTGTGTCGGTGTCTGCGCTAGTGCAGCATGTGGGTTTGTTATCATGCAGGCACCTCCTGAAACTGTGTGTGGCTCTGTCTCTATCAGCCCGTACAAACTAAACACCGTGTCAGGGTGCATTCTCTCTGCCTTAGGTAAGCTAGTCATACGTGCCTGTATGGCTAGCTCATAATGTCCTGGAACCAGAGGGCCCAGAGGTTTTTCCTTTTTTATCTCAGAGTGCACTGTCGTTTTTATTAGCCGAAACCTCTCTCTTAATGTTTATCTCTACAGATGATTTAGCTTCAGTAGGGACTTTTTTTTACTAATCTAATGCTCACCAAACTTTTTTGACTCTTTGTTTATTTGTCCTCCAGATATCGTGAGAGCGTTGCCTGGAGTGGTGTCAGCAAGAAGATCCCTGTTCTTTTGTTTGTGCCTGAAGCTGTCGTCTTTAAAGATGGCAATATCTGCTGTATTGGAGGTATAATTCCAACAGAAAAGTGATAAGCAGAACATTCATAGGTCACCTTGGATACCCTTTCTCCATTTTGGTGACACATTAAGGGTTGAAATTGCTCTGTATCTCCCGCGACACAGAGCGATACAATATGGCCTTCAAGCTGGTGCGCACTGAGAGCCGCCTGGTCCGAGGAATACTGACCAATCATGGCCTCCATGAGGTAATGGCACTGCACTAAATCATGGAAATTCAGTAAAAAGATTACTCCCCAATCCTCCAAAAAGCGCATTGTTTTTCAGCAGTGGCACTTTGTTATTTATGCCCTGCTCCACTGCGCAGGATGCACAATGGATTTTTATGCTTTTTATTCCTCGCTTGATTGACACGGCCCGTCTGGGAGCCTTGGAATGCACTCACGGAAAAGAAACAAATGACCTCAAGAGCATTAATCCAGTTTCACAAGGGCATTCAATCCTCATTCTGTCTTCTCAAAGCAGCTACAATTAATTCCCGTTTTATTTCATTTCAATGCTCCTTGACTCCCACAAACGCATCATCAAAGGCAGGAGAGTGTCTTCAGCAGCCTCCACAGAGCCAAGCTTTAATAAGGCTTTATTGCAAACATCTGGCTCCCCTCTACCACATTTGAGCGAGTCCTGCCGCCTAACGAATCGCAGGAGTAAAACAAAACAAAGTTCATAAAGCGATATGACGGGGATGAATTATTTCACCAGGTTAGCGGCGGAGTGTTTGGGTCTGCTGCCTAAATTTGCTCAAACCAAATCTGTCACAAGTGATGGACGTCAGAACATAATCCAATCGCTGGCGGCTGGAAACTCCCTTAGTCTGAGAGGCCTCAACTTTACTCTGGTTTACACGCAGATGATATTTAGCTTTGTGAATGAAAATGTCAAATCGCAGTGTGTGTGTGTGTGTGTGTGTCCTCTTGTTCTTGTGTGTTCCAGGTCCACCCAAATAGCAACGACTTCAACCTAATGTGGACAGGCTCCCATCTCAAGCCTTATTTGTTGCGTAGCCTTCAAGATTTCCAAAAGGTCAACCACTTTCCCAGGTAATTCCCAGGTTATTGCAGATCATTTGGCATTTTATCACATGTGACAAATACACACAGCTATTCAGCTCCCCCACGATTTAATTGAATTGAATGAAATCATATCATTCACATTCTGGCTAAAATGATCGGGACTGTAATTTGCAGTAGTATTTTGCGCATAGATTCATGTGCTACTACCTCAAAATAAAACTGCTGAGCCGCTGGAGCCCTAATTAAGGCCTTGTGTTTTTTTGGATTCCCCTGTTTAGTACATTTCATTTGGACTGCTGACCTTTTAGAGCCCTCAAACCCTGTCAGACAGATACTTTTTTATTATCAAGTTATTTTCGTCGATTGCGCGAGCGAGTGAAACAGCATTGTAATGCCGTGCTCACTTCCAGGTCATATGAATTGACGCGCAAGGACCGACTGTACAAAAACATCCAGCGCATGCAGCATAACCACGGATTCAAGAACTTCCACATCATTCCCCAGACCTTCGTGCTTCCCGCCGAGTACCCGGAGTTCTGCAGTAAGTGAGACATGTCTGACCTGATCTCTGCTGGTCCCACTGTATCTGATGTCTTTGAAGTCCTCACTCATGCTACACAAACACACTATATATCACCGAGGGAGTCTTAAGTCTTCTCCTCCTCTCTCCTGCTTTCATCTCAGACTGTTTTGCTAAGGATAAGGGCCCATGGATCATCAAACCGGTTGCATCTTCGAGAGGACGAGGCATCTACCTGGTTAGCAATGTGCGTGAGTTTCCCTGCTGACAAGCATTAGATACTACCAAGACACTGTCTGCTGGCAGTCGTTACCTCAGTTACGTACTGTTAGAAGAAGAAATATTTCCTCTTTGTAATGGTGTTTTTTATGTGGTCATCAAAAAATGTTTGAAATCACTCTAATATGTCCATAAATCATAAATCAGACTGTTGTTTTCTTGTTAATTGGCTAATACATTTCAAAGCAAATAAATCCTAAGTGCTTAGTGGATGGATTCTATTTTGTTCGATTCGATTCAGCAACATCTGCTGTGAACAAATATTCAGAACTAATATACTGTATATGCTCAGTCTGAGTGAACATTAAAAACGTGCTTGATACTCAAGTATACAGTCCTACAATATACAACATGCAAATAAATGAATATCATCAATATGTTGTGCGACAGCTGATCCCTTCAGTAAGGCTAGGAACCAAATAGAGGCATTCAACAGAATGTTTTGATTCTCCAAAATCATTCAGCTTTATTTTAACCTGGTGCTCCCTTCTTGAACTTTGGCAAGAGCGATTCCTCCACGATGTTTTCACGAAACGGTGGAAAGAATGTCAGAGCGATATTTGGAGAGGAGAAAGAAATACATGCTGAGTGTGTTTCTTTGCCTCAGGTTTCTTTTGAAATGGCGCCAGCGCCGAGTTTCCCCTCCCTCTCTCATATTCTCACAGATTCACCACCTGCAACGCATTTCTACCTCATAAATGACCCATCTCCCACCACGGATTGTGTTTTTATAGACTGTGATGGAGGATTGACCTGCCACGGTCATCGTCGTCGTTACTTGTTCTCCTCATTTTTTCGGATCTTATCCGCACTCTGATGTTTACAAGCCTCTGCTGCTTTGTGATTCACCATGTCGCACTTTTTCGGATTATTACACTGTGCTCGCATAAAACGAACTTAAAACATTAAAAGTGGCACATCGGCTGTGGTTGGAGGCATATTTATAATTTGTGTCATTCTTCAAAATTTTGAATGAATGTCACCGTAATGGCGTTAACTCAGCTTAAATGTATTAACAGACATGTTCTTCAGGGTTTTTTTTTTCACAGTTCACGATATATTCGCACACTTGAGGTGCCACACACACATTTTACAACTCACTGTCTTTCTTTGGAGTGGTGTCACTATCGTTTTGTTTTATCGGTACAATTTTAAACAAAGTAATTTCTATCTGGACCAGTCAAAGAGATCTTGATTGACTTTGTCAGGTAAGAGGTGTTCGATGGTGTCGCCCCTCCGGCCTACAATAAGTAAAACAGAAAACACACACCTGTTAATCTCCAGGTTGCCTCACTAAAATGCCTAGTGATTGTTTCTAGCCTGAAACATTTTAGTCGATTGTGACGAAGGTCTGTTTCTGTCCTCCGCAGCCAAGTCAGATCTCAGTGGACGAAAATATCCTTGTGTCGCGTTACATACACAACCCTCTGCTTATAGATGGTGAGTTGACTGACACTATGGTGCAAATTGCAATTGTGGTTTTATGTTCCCGATCCTCTCTGTCACTGTTTTGTTTTTTTTCAGATTTTAAATTCGACGTCCGTTTGTATGTGCTGGTGACGTCGTATGATCCGCTCCTCATTTATGTTTACGAGGAGGGCCTGGCCAGGTGAGATCTTGTTGACCTTTGCCACCTATTCTCTCTTTTAATGCAGTGATACATTCAACATTTCCTCACAAAATGCTCCTTTAAGAGTCTGAATCACTGTCAAATTCTCCTCAACGACGTTTTTGGTGGGATGCCACACTCCGTCCCTGCGCTACTCTTTGTGACCAGCAGGGGTCAGTGTGAAGCTTCTAAATCGTTTGCTGCGCTTATGTGGCGGTACGCACAAAGCTCACTATTGTCTCAGTTGACTGATGGGCTCCCAAAGTGTTGCTGGCTCCGGGAAAGTTCACAGGTAGTATCTTACAAGGGCTGTAGATGAGGAGGACTAAAGTGTTTGACAGAGATTGGCCATGTGATAAAACACCTCAACTGCTGCGATCTGATGGAGGGATGTGAACGCTGCCATCTTGTTTCCTGGGATTGATTATCAGCTGTCATAAATCGTTGCCCCAATTCTGATCCCTACTTTTATCTCCTGGCATTCCTTTGGCTTTTGGTATTCAGGTACACAGCACACGCCAAGGAATGCTTAATATTGCACATGTGGCATCCACTCTCGCTCTCTCTCAATCCCTGCCAGGAACAAATCTCTCCTCAAAATGTCCCATTATTCAGTCAAGCGTGGTTATTGTGGTAGACACGTGTGGATGTGATGCTGAATGAAGGTGCTGTTGTGCTAACACACCCTGCTCGCCCACAGATTTGCCACGGTCAAGTACGAGCGGACGTCGAGGCAAATTAAAAACAAGTTCATGCATCTGACAAACTACAGCGTGAACAAAATGAGCAGCGACTACGTCAGGTAAAACCTCTCAAATAAAGTTGGGCGTTCACGCCCGACTCGTTTGTTGTTGTCTTTTCCCCCCTTTTTTTGTGGGCCAGTTAACGGGAAACGGGCCTGACTCATCCATTTGTTGTAATTTTAAGCCACATTTCTCCCTTTTCAGTTGCGATGACCCTGAAGTGGAGGATTATGGGAACAAATGGAGTATGAGTGCAGTGTTGAGGTATTTGAAGCAGGAGGGGAAGGACACCACATGTGAGTCAAGCTTTCGCTGTTTCATCCTCTTCGCCTTTTCCCTCTGTTAGCGAAGACGGTGCATGTACCCGTCAGGCTTATGTGTGGTTTCAACCCTTGTCCGCCATCTCACCTCACCTGTCTCTTCTCATGTGTCCCAGTGCTGATGAGACAGGTGGAGGACCTCATCATCAAGGCCTTGCTGAGTGCGGAGCAGCAGATAGCCGCAGCCTGCAAAATGTTTGTTCCCCACAAGACCAACTGCTTTGGTACCAAACATGATTTTACTATAAGCACTTCACATGTAATATATTGTTGAAGGACATTCACCACTTGATAAGTGACAGTGATGATGATGGACACTCGCTCGGAATCAGAATGAGTTTTATCAGTCGGATGTCTTGATAGTAGCGTTTTCAAATGATTTTTTCCTGAAATTGAGATTAATCCCTGAATTTAGACAGTGAATCACGAAAAACTGCAGTTTTAATTGAATGTCTCCAATCATCTTTGGGCAAAACAAAAAGTGCGCAGAAGGGACAAAATAGCTAATGCTTACACTGCGATTTCACGCATTAAGGTCGTAGGTTGTCTGAATTAGGTTCAAGTGGCTGGAAGCCTCCAGCAGTCTGACTGGCGTGAAGAAAAAAAGTACAATACCCAGTATATAATACACAATGAGCAGCTGCCCGAGACAATGGTGTGGAGTGAGTAAAGAGCATAAAGTGGCTCAGAGGGATTTGCTGTAGATGCAATCGATCACTGTCAGCAAACTTCTTGGGGAGGGTTTTTCTTGTATTGTTTTTTTGAAAAATACTGTTTGGTGATAGCATCAGAATCTGAATACATTTATTGACCTAGTAGAAGTGCAGTATAATCACATTGTGCTCAGACTCTCTCTCCAATACAGTATAATGGTTTCATTTCCCTTTCAAGGTCACGTCCCACTTCTGTTTTTTGAACTCTGGGAAAAGTCTGGATCCCACACAGACACTGCGTGTTAACAGCACCAGCTTACCAGCACAACCACACCCTTTGCATTTCCTCACTGTGTCAGATTCATTGTCTGGCAGTTCCCCCGCTACGTCTGTCTCCATCTGGCCAGACGGAGCTGGTAGACAGTCACTCCTTAGCGTGGAGCCTTCCTGCCTCGGTCGAGGCTCTCTGACGGGCTGCCGGGCCCGTCCGAGGCCTGCGCTGACTGAGACAGGAATTTGCCTCCCCTCCTCTTTTGCCATTCAGGTCCGTTTGATTTCGGCTGCGGTGACCCTGTGGAGCGGCGGGCTCGTGTGAACTCCATTTCAGAGCCATCAGCCGTGTTAGTGTTGGCGCTAATTGTCCCCTCCCTCTCTGCGTCTGGCGGTCTCTCTGAGACGTGGGCTTTGAGGGCAGGCGGGTCGGCCTGAGCCGTACCCGGGGCCCCGCTTTGTCTTTTTTTCATTCTCTCCGTCTCTCTGTTTGCTTGTCTTTCCCGCTCTGCTGACACACTCTCTTTCACCTCTCTGATATTAGAAAAATAAACGTCTTTCAATGTGTCACAGGCTGCCTAGACATAATAGCCCTGTGATGTGTGGTGTGTTTGGGCTGCACGGGGGGCGCAGCAGCAACTCGCGTTTCTTGCCCGCTTGAAGATGCTATCCAACCTGCGAGCGTCGCATCCAGGGTGTGAACATTTACTGTGCAGGTATCTCTGTCGAAACTAAAAGTTTCGGCCGGTAGATCACAGATCTCAATTCATGCTATGGTCAGATGCTATGCGGTGGTTCCTTCTTCAGTGAGGAGGATCAAAACAGAGACGGTGTGCGTATAAACCTGTGAGAGCAGGAGGTCAGAACACAGTCTTTTTTCTTTTATCAGGCTTGTCTTGTCTTATTACATGTCTAGGGCAACGTTTGCTCTGCAAGGGGAAGAGTTTATGTACCTTTCATTGGTTTGTGGAAGCCATTTTCCATACATAAAATCTGAAAAGGTTGCATCGGGGGCATTACAGTATGTTTATGTCTTGTTCTGTCGTGACTGCACATCGAGCACAATGTGTTGTGATGGCCTACTTGTTTCAGATCTACAATTTAGTGCCGTCGCCCGGACGCCACGGCGGTATCATTGTCTGCCACAAAGGCAATTAGATCCTACACCTTGTAGTAACCTACAGAAAACATTGTGGTCTGCTGTCAACACGCTCGTTCCCGTCCTTCAACAGTATCAGCTTGCCGTTGAATGCGGTGTAATTTTGTTGTCTTGGGATGGCCCCGGGCGGCTTAATTACGGCATTCATAGTCTTGACGGTAGGATCGGGTTTCCAAAGGGAGACACCATCGCCTCCGCAGGACCACCCTCATCCTCCCCCAGCTCGTCTGTCTCTCCCAAGCCGCGCCCGTTGCATGCAAACTACCTGCGTGTGGGTTAGCGTGAGCACGCACACGCATAGTGTTAACACACACACAAAGAGACAGAGGCATGCAGGAATTGGCGGGGCGTGTGGGCTTTACAAAGACACTGGCCCATCTCTCCCTCGGGCGGGGGGGTCCAGTCGACTGTCCCTGTGGGCTTATTCTTGTCTGAGATAAATCCACCCAAACCGCAGCAGTGTCGCGTTCTCTCCTCTCCTCTCCTCTCCCGTCGGCGTCGCTGCCTTCGTTCCCTCCTTTCTCAACGCCCGGGCCTCATGTTCCCACCCCACGGCATACAGTACACACAGCCTTAATTCATCCCCAGCACAGGATCTTGGCATTTACCATGTACTAATAAACAGGTAAAGCAAGGCAGCAGCGCACCAGAATACATGGTTGTAAATAAGGGGAGTGTGTGTGTGTGTGTGTGTGTGTGTGTGTGTGTGTGTGTACGACTGGAGAATGTCTCCTTCAAAACAACAGTTGAACAGTATACACAATCTCTGGCCCGTCTGAAAGCCACGGAACACAGTTAAAGACATTAAACTCCTAATTAGTTGTGAATCATTCCCATTGGCCTTAAGGTCTACTAATGACTGATATAATGTTTTACTGCTCTCTTCCTCCCGCTTAGATTACGCTTCCCATCTGACAGCATACTCTTACGAAACCGTTTTATAGCTCCGTAATGTCTGATGAGGGAAGAAATTAAAACAACAGATTTTCGGGGGATTTTTTGTTGGTAAGAGGTGTGTGTGTGTGAATGTGAGTGTGTGTGTGTGTGTGTGTGTGTGTCTGTCTCCGTGGAGAGAGAATGCCACCCATGCAGCTCCTTTGCCGCTGCCTTGTGATTAATGGACGGGCTTTCTGCTGAGGGACGCTGATTACGAGATGTTTTGACTAAGATCTGATTAGCCAAGCCAAAGGCCTATTTTATTACACACCAAACATTCCACTTACTGGTCCTGTGTTCCACTGCACGTCCCCCATTAAATGCTCGGTGCGGTCGGATCCCCGACTCGGAGCCGCTCTGCCTCCTCCTCTGCTTTCGGCAGAAGCTTTGTGCGCGTTGCGGTGTATGTACTCCAGCGGCGGCGGGAGGGTTGGATTAAAACAGATTTTGATTTACAGATTAGGCGTTTTTTTCTCTCAAGGAGGCTGCAAATTGTTTTTATTTGAGGTTCTCACTGTGCTTCCAAATCAAACATGAGCCTTGAACCAAAAAAGATCAAGATTGTATTTAATAGTAAATTGTTATATGTTGCATATATTAACAGACAAGTCATACCTGGACAAGCGTAGCAAGGATGGGAAGAGAGGGGTTTGGCAGAATAAGTGCTGGAGTCTTTATTGAGCATCAAACATTGTGGTCAATAAAGACATATTTGGAATCGTTAAACAGGAACATTAACTGCACAATATTCAGGTTTAACATTTAGTTTTATGTTCAGTTATTGAACGTGGCGAGACGCATACTTAAACACTTGACTGCTGGATTGTTGTTTTTAAATGTGAGGAAATGGTGGGAAAATAACCAGATAAAACATGAAAACAAAATTCACCACTTTAACTGGTGGTGCCTCTATGCATGTAGTGGAAACACACATGAAGGAGATGCCTCATGCTGCTATTGTGGTGGCTGTGGTGGTGGTGTGTGTGGGTGTGGGTATGTGTTAGTGCGTGTGGACAGGAGGCCTCCATCTCCGTGGCCTTTTTTTTTTTTTTTTTTTTTTTTTTTTTTTTGGTGCGGTGGACTTTCCAGCAGCGCCCGTCCTCCAATAAATAAAACCCTCGTCACCACTCCGTTTTATCCTCCCCTTGTGTGTGTCTCCCCTGCTCCCTCCTTTAATGGGTGCGATGCAGATGCCTCTCCGCCTCTCGTCTCCCCGTCTCCGATGCTTGTTGTGGGCGCTGTGTGGGCAGCGTTTACTGGCTCCCCTCTGCCCCCTGGCAGTGGTCGAACCCACAGAACAAACGCGTCTGAGGGTTCGTGGGGCCCACAGCGGCGTCTGCGCCTAATTGGAGGAAAATGCACAGCACATGGAGACAGCGTGTCGGGGAAAGAGGGGGGGAGGCTGGTGCGGCTGGCAATGGGCTGCACCACCAACACCACTGCTGCTGCTGGTGTCT
>OMPJ01011135.1:69521-79772 GCA_900312935.1 Carapus acus
TTGTCTCTTTTTTTTTTTTTTTTTTCCCTTTTTTCGCTGTTGTGGTGACTCCTATCAGGCCTCTTGGCCTAGCTTGGGCAGTCATTGTCGACACATTAATCGCAAGATAATCATGGTCAGATGGGAGTCAAGCTCGTACTAGTTTTTCACTTCTACACACCTGTAGTTTGCTCCTGAAATGATGAATTTGAAAGCTGTAGGTTGAGGTGGACATCAAGTGGGTCCACACTTTATTTGCTTTGAGAGAATCAGTGCAAAAGTACTAACAAAAGCACTACAGTATTGTATTTATTTATTTATTTATTTATTTATTTATTTATTTATTTATTTATTTATTATTTTATTATTTTATTATTTATTATTGTATTTATTCATCCATATTTTCTGGTAAGAATTGCTTCACACAGTTGCGATCCTGTAGATTTCTTGAAATGCAAAGTAAAGGGATTGCAAACATGTGATTAAAAATGCAGTTAGTTTTGAGCAAAAAAGTTTCACATTTTGTCTCTGGGGAGAAGATTGAGTCTGTAAATGGAAAAGAAAATCCCCACGTGTTTCCCTGGCAACCACTGATTCCCTCTGCATGTTTGGAACAGCTCCACACTTTGGGATTTACCGGCATCACATTCGTCGTTGAAAACCTAGTTTGTTGCCATCACGTCCAACTTTTGCCCGGGCTCACTTTATGTAAATACCGCAGGATAAAATATGACTCAAGTGTTTTGAGGAGGTAGTGACAGTCGTAATTCAAATCCGTAAGTGGCAGCGGTGAAGGGGTCATGCTTTGTGAAACTTAATGAGCTTATAACCTTGTCCCATGAGAAATGTGCAGCCTAACACATGTAAGCCATTCTGCTCCACTGGAATGGCTCACCTATCATTATTCAGGCCAGTGCGCTGTGAAGCCATCGCTCGCCGTCACGCCGGCTTTTGTGTGATTAACACTGGCATTGACCTTACATGCTAGAATAAACAGTTTTGGTTGTGGCATCTTTGAAATCCCTCCAAACCCTCGGGCCTCTTCTCACTGCTTTTTTTCGTTGTTGTTTTGAAGTTCTTCCACGGCCACGCTTTCTCTGTTCTGTGCCGTGCTCACACACACACACACACACTGGCTGGTCTGAGGCCGGTGACTTTAATCTAAATGGGACGCATTGGAGGTACTTCTTGACAACAACAAGAGCAGAGGACGTGTAGCCGCCATGTTAGTGACAAAACCTCCAGCTGCTTTTCACCAATGTCAGCCACACACCCCGCATCGAACATCCACGCATTTTGTTTTTGTTATGATCCCTCACATTGCGCAAAGCCACATCAGCAGCAGCCGGGATGAAGCAAGTCTGTCCTCAACTAACGCAACGCATCCGAGCCTTCGGCGGGAGGCTTGTGTGTTTGTTTTTTCCCCGTGAGTGATTGGATGCATAACATGCATGTAATCAGTAGCAGAAAGTCAGATTCATGTTGCCAAGCGCCACATAAGACGGCCGCGACGAGACCCACGAAACGCCGGCTTTGATACTTAATCCAACGTTCTTTATTTACAGCCAATTACCTTGTTCTTTTTTTTTAACTTTGTGTAAACATTTCCGCCAAATGTTAACTTTTTGACGCTCTGTGCTCCTCCTCCCCTCTCATAGAGTTATATGGCTTCGACGTACTCATCGACACCAACCTCAAGCCTTGGTTGCTGGAGGTGAACCTCTCTCCCTCTCTGGCGTGGTGAGTGACGCCGTCTTATCGACCTCATCGTTCAGCGCCGAGCCAGGATGGTTCATCATTTCGTCCTTTCATCTCTAACCAAGAACATCTTTTTAACCTACTAACTCAAATGGCTGTTTCTGTTGGAATGCGCGCTGCCGTTTTCTCTCTGTTCTCCCCAAGAAATGTACAAACATGATCTGGGACAGGACAGGCACGATGGCACGCCAACGGAATTAGCGATGAATATTTACTTTGTCTAACTCTACCCGTAGGTTGGAGTGGTAGCAAGCTGCACCGCCTCTCTGTTATTCTGAGAGAATCTAACAGATTTTCTTGTCCTTGCACACTTACAAGTTCATCTCACTGTGCAAATGAATGATTGTTTTTGTTTTTTAATCGACATTTGTGTTGTTTACAGTGACGCACCCCTGGATCTGAAGATAAAGGCCAGCATGATCGCAGACATGTTTTCACTTGTAGGTGAGTGCATGCTGAGGCACAACCACCAGCAGGCCTTGTTTTGAAGATAAATCTTTCTCACGTGTTAAAATTCTCGTGGAGAACTTAGAATGGACTTCAACTGTCATCTCCACTTCATGGTCTATGTTGCCCTGAACTTCTTGACTTCTCCACAAGCAATCTGAAACTGTTTTGAGCACCGGTGTAGTTTTAAAACCTACACAAGAGTCACACGAGGCCAAACACTCAGCCATTTCGGAATGGTTATTTAGTTGCGCTTACGTCCTGGCAGGTCTTGAGCTTGTGGCACTGTCAGTTCAGTAGTGAAGCTTCAGAACCATGCATGAAACCGCAGCCCTCATTAATTAGCCATAAATGACTTGTGGACCGAATTGCCCTCACAGCTCTTTGCTTATTTTACCGTCTAAGCTCTCTTTAAGAAACTGGATCCTTCGTGTCAGGCTAAAGTGATCTTTCGCATGTAGACGTAAAACAATGCATCGCCCAAAGCAAAGATAAACACTGTTTACACAACTATTTGCCCCAGCGAAGGAGAGGCTTCCCTTGCCAGGTCCCCTCCTCGCTAATTACATTCTCTCAAGCAGCAGGAGAGCGCAGAAATATTTTGTTAGATGCCGCAAACACGCATACGCACCGTCGAAGACATGGAGAGGGGTCTTTTTTTTTTATTTGTTTCACTGAAAAATAGAAGCCGGAAAGAACACACGCAACAAGAACGAGTGCAGACGTCATCGTGGCTTTACTTTCAGTTGTTTTGTGCAACAGATGCTTTTCATCTTGTGCCCCTCCATCAATCCACCTACATGTTACTCACTGGTATAAATGGAGTGACATGTGACGGCGCCTTTGCGCAGCCTCAAACCTCAAATCAAAAAGAGTCGAAAAGCATGTTTGGGGGAAGTTGGCTTGGGTAAAATCAGCGGCATGTAAAACACAGCACGTCTATTATACACTAGAGCAGCTCAGTCATTGTTGGCTGATGGCACTTTGGCTACATCCCAGACCTGTAAATAATGATGGCATTCCATTAGCAAACCACCCATCCACCTCCTGCCCCTTTATAAACACACACACACACACACAGGCGGGCGCGGTCACCCTCCAACCTGCAGCGAGTAACTGTCAGCTCCCATCACCCGTGTTTGTGATGATTGCTGCATTCAGGTAAGACAGAAGTGAGGCCCGAGTGTTCCCCGGCAGCTCAGGCTAGACAGCATAAACAGCTCCGGGCCACCAGAGGATCAAAGATCAGCACCACACAACTGTTGAAAGTCATCATTATGCTTGCAGTGAAAATGGCAGAAATTAGCTTTGTGTGTGGACGTCACTACCGCGTGAGGCCACAAATTCGTAACACGCGTGCATTCTGTGTGACCGCCTCTACATTCTGTGTCCCCGCAGGCTTCGTGTGTCAGGACCCGCTGTCACGGCAGCCGCGCTTCGACTCTGGCCTCAAGCCCCCCGCCCAGAGAACGCAGGTACCTGGCGTTCACACACACTTCAAAGCAAACAGTCATGCCCAGCGTTTGCACTCGTTCAGCCCTCCTCTCTGCAAAACATTCCCTCTCTCCCCGCGGCCTTCCCTTCCCTGTTACACTACATTCCTGCCATTGCCACTGGGCTCCTCTCCTGCCCTCATGGAAAATTCACTCTAATGAAAAACAACTGCAAACGCCATTACGGCGCTTGAGTGACATCAGTTTGCAAGACTTGCGCTCTGCTTCATCGTATTTCGAATCAAGTGACTAATGTTTTTATGACTGCATCCGTATTTTTTACCTGTGAACGCATTTTGCTCCCCCTGAATTCTGTTTGAGGCCTGTTCAAACACACACACTGCAACTTGCTCAGTTGAGAGATCTTCGCTGTTGACACCCGCAGGTTTTGCGGCACTAAGTCCTGTTGTCCCTCCTCTCACTCATTTTCTAGCAGCGGCCTTTTTCTTCTCCCGCACACAGAATGGTAAGTTTTCATCCTCACACTCATCCATATTAATCCTCTCTCCCCTCTCGTCCCTCTGCCCCTCACTGATGACTGTTTCGATAACGGTAAGAAATCGCTCCAAGCTTTTACTCTCTGCCTCTTATTTGATTAGGTGGCACAGTTGTTTTTCACAGTGGCAGACAAGATGGCACATATTGATTCGCCATGGCGGTTTCTGTTTGCTTGTTCTCATTTCATTAGCAAAGTGGCCTAGCTAAGCAAAGTGCCTCAATTGCTGCAATGCGCCACTCAGCTAGAAATCTCTGAAACATTGTCACGCATAGTCCCAGACACTCTGCCTCACCCAAAACCAGGGTAACATAAAACCAAACCTGTCACACACGCTGCTGACAAACTCCAGGGGCCTGTGGAGAACCTATTCTCCGCTTTTCCTCTGATGAAGGCCAACAGATGAGACTTTTTTGCGAGGGATTAGGCCTTGTCACTTCTTGGCTGCCTTTGTATCCCCCCAGCCACGTCAGACAAATTAAATGTAATCCCCCCGCTATTTAGACGACAAATTCTGTATGCGATCCCGTGGGGTTATGCCCTGTTTCTTGGCCCGAGCTCAAACCTGCGTGCCAGACTCGTCAATCACGACCTGGTACTGCGTACGTTGGGGAGGCGGCCAGGAATGCCAGCGAAACTGAAAAATGCACCATTTATGTAGCAGACATGTGGGTAATATATACAGTACACGGAGCACATCTTGCATTTATAAAAGAGTGTTATGTTTCGCATCTGCAGATTAAGGTTTGCCACTAAAAGACGCATGTGTGTGTCGGAAAGATGGCATGCAGCACATGCGCGGTATCACTACACTGTGATATTACCTCCACCCGTCTTCCCCACAGCAGCAGAGGCCTGGCTCAGGCACCAACCTAGAGACAGAGGGGTTAAAGGACAAGTCGGGGCCAAAACAACGCCAGGCAGACAGCACCCTGAGCCTGACCGTTGAGGAGGTAAAAAAACAAAAACAAACGTTGAGTGTGTCAAGCGCTGTGCGGTACTGATGTGTTTTGTTTTGAGCTAGACATGCTGGACTTGTAGCCGTGTGAAATATGTGACTGTTTGGGAGAGCACGCTCTGCTTTCTGTCTTCTCTCCAGCTGAAAGTGCTGAGGAGGATAAAGGAAGAGTACGAGAGGCGCGGAGGCTTCATCAGAATCTTCCCCACGTCAGAGACCTGGGAGCTCTACAGGTAATGTCCTGAGTTACAGACATAGCCATGGGTCGTCAGTGAAATCTTCAAACCAGTAGCTTATTCAGACAAGTTTACCTGGAACTGGGGCTGCCTTAAGTCAGTTACTAACGTAATGGGCCATAACACAAGAATTATAATTAAAGCCAGTTGTGTTTTCTAACCTGGACTGATGGATATGAAAGCAGTATTCCTGAAGTAGACATTAAGTGGGTCATTGCACTTGCTGTGAAGGAATCAATATAAAAGATCATAAAGGATTTTTTTTACAGTGTGTGTGATTGTATTCCTATTCACATATTCTGGTCATGTTTTAGAATGAGATTGTAAAGAGGCAGATAAAAATGTGATAAATCGCCCCTCATGCTTATGGAGAGCATCACACCTCAGCTCAGGGTTGAAGTTGAATCAACACAGGCATGTTCCTCTGTGAGGATTTTCCTCTGTGAGGATTTGTTGCTTGAGGAGGCTCATGTTTCTTTACAAAGGGCATTTTGTAGTGTTTTTGACTTGTTAAGTGGTCTATTGAATAATTAAAGTATTTAACAATGAATAGCCGTATCACAGCAGTCTAATAAATGAGTAGGTGCCCCCACCGCTTTGATTATCACAATTTGCTTATTATCTCCTCCTTTCAGTGGATATCTGGAGTCCAAGACATCAATGAACTACATGCTGGCAACCAGACTTTTCCATGGAAGGTAAGTGTTTCCACTGTGGTCAGGAGCAGGGGGGGAAAAAATCTCTCCATCAGTTTGTGGAAATGGTTGGGATCTAACTTTGTGTTTGTTTGGCCTTTTGATTGGATAGGTGAGAGGAACAGTCACAGACAGACACACACACACACACACACGCGGACACACACGCGCAGACACACAAACACGTCTACATTTTTCCAGCGAGTGCCCGAAGTCCATGTGGCATTGTGGCTTTCGATTTGGGAGCAGGAAGGGAAAGTGCGACAGATAAACGGAGACTCCACCGCACCACGATTTGTTATTGTAATACAACATGTGTTTATGTTATTCAGCTCCGTCTAAGCTTTCTGCTTCTGACCACAGCTTTCAGTAGCGCGGTATTGTCTGGAGAGCTGATTTTCCACATTTCTTCATTGACCAGTCTTGGGTTCTCGCATGTGGTGTCTTTATGTATCCTCCATCTTCTGAGATCTATCTTGCTTCTTCACCGTCTATCCTTTCAAAGCTCTTAGCTCACACTCGAGAAAGCTAAAATTCAGCCCCAATCTATTTGTGTAGAGAGAAAAACTCGATAAATAACATATATATTTTTTTTTGGATAAAAACGATTCTCTCAAGCTCATTTTAGAACAAACACATGCAACACTGTGTGTATTTTGGTTTTCAGAGTGGAGTCCAAATGCAAATCGTAATGATTTATCCTCCTCTAAAAGAACAAATTTAGACTCATCTGCGGCCTTGGATGAAACTCCTGGATTGCGTCCTGCTTCTTCTTGTTATTTTTGTTATTACTGCTGCTCTTGACCTCTTGTGCTCCGTCTCTCAGGAGCATGAATGGGAATGTGCAGCTGCAGGTGGAGACCGTCCATGTCTGTCATGTGGCCCAGTACGAGAGGAAGCTGATGTCTCTTGAGGCGCGTAAGAGGAGACAGCGCCACCTGGCCCATCGATCGGCTCCAAGGAAGAAAAAGTTGGGTAAGGCCCGACATATTCCGGGTCAGTTCAGGAAACGCAGCTTTAAATTCCCATCTCCAAGCACGGATGGAAGGGCTAAGTTGGAAATCGGACACTTATTTGGAAATTTGCTTTCAATAAAGATCTCCCTGGTGTCACAGTGAGATTGTCCAAAGATGACTGTGGATGAGTTCATTTCATTGAAGCTTCAATAAAACATCGCTTTTTAGTTTGTGCGTGTGTACTTGATCCAACATGACATGGCGTTGCAACTGACATTTGTCTCTCCTCATGACGCTGCGCACCACAGGGAAGGAGTCCAAGGTCTCCGCTCCTGAGAGCAGCTCTCAGGAAGGAGAGGAGTGTGTTCAGGGGGAAATAGCGGCGGAGAAGCAGGTTCCTCCGCCAGTCCTTCACGAGGAGCACGTGGCCGAACCGCTGCAGTGTTTCCACAGCGAGGCCGTGCCCAGCTCAGACACGGCCAAGCCCAGTGCCAAGCCCAGAGTAAATCTGCTCTACATCCTCCAGCAGGGCTGGGACCTCAGGTTAATCTGCACCACACACGCTGTTCTTCACACCAAACGCCCACCTTTGGAGTTATAAAACAGAAATCACAATAATATACAGTATGCATATACCAGAGAGGGATATTTACAGTGCTTGCGGTGGTTTTCTACATGTGACTCAGCAATGATGTGTTTGGGAACGGTCCAGTGTAAGGCGGAACATTTATGTTTTTACTTCATTACATATATAATTAATTACTAGATGGGTGGACAGACAGACTGACAGAAAGATATTGGCACTCCTCCCCCAGCTTTTGAAAAGTATTTTAACAAATGTGCATTATTCGTTCCATTGGCTGGCTAAAGTATGTTCCATAAAGGCTGCTGTCTTTAAGATTGATGTTTGACGAACGGTGATGAAAACAGCGTTGCAATGTGATGATGCAATAGCGCAAATAACTTGGTCCGGCATCAGTGTTTTGACGGAAAGATGGCTCACCGAAAGAAACCGCACCGCAAAACATCGCAATGTATGCGTACGACTACAGTTAATTACCACAAATATTGCCAGCTGATAACAAGTCTGAGTTTGCAGAAATTCCTGCAGTGCTTGCCAGGGCCATGCACCAAGCGAGGAAATTATAGTAGGGTACTGTATATCATTGTTTTTGTTTGACAGCTTTTTCCAAGACATTTTTTTTCCACCATGGCACGCTGACAGTGCCCCAGCACGAGTTCATCAGGGACGCCGAGACAATTTTTCATTCCGATATCGGCGCAGGACATGTTGCACCGTGGTACTGCAACTCCCGTCTGAAACTGATTCATGCCTGTTTTTGTTTTTGCTTTATCTGGATGCCGGAGCTGGCGAGTGGAATGAGTGTAACGTGTTGTGCCTTTTGTTGTAACATCTGAATCAGAAATTCCAAAGCGGCAAAACAGTCTTTCAGCTCCAAGTGAATTGGCTGGAAGCACGGCAGGATAACCTTTATTATCAACTGTCGCGCAATGAAAGGGAGTGTGCCTGCACACACTTAGATTTGTTTGTGTGCGCGTGCACCTTCCCTTCTCTGCTGCATTACTAGATAATTGCAATGTTCTGTATTTCTAGTTTAGTTCTCACATACCTTTGTCTCTCTTCGTTCTTTTAACTGCTGGGACATTCAGTTTCCCAGATCAATAGATATATGAATCAATCAAGTACCTACCTGCCTACCTTTGGGGCCGTGCCCTAATGTGATTGCATTTTTGTGTGTATTCTGCAGTAAAGTCCAGGCCCGGATGGCATTTTCGTCTTACCTACAGCGGGTCCAGCAAAGACTACTGGCAGAGAGCCGGAGCAGCGCCATGCCAGCCTGGCCAGATCGGGACAACGACCAGATGGTATGCCATTTCCATGATCAACCACAGAATTGTGGTGATGTACCGACAAGGGCCGATGTCCTCTCCAACCTCTTAACGTGATTGCCGACTCAAACTTTGTCCAGCCCGAAGACGCGCTGAAGCGTACTTGGTTTCTGTCCAGTGATTGATCGAACACCTCTCATATCCTCTGTAATACCCAGGAGTTAGTAATACGCTTCCTCAAGAGAGCATCTTGTAACCTCCAGCAAGACATAAAGATGAGTCTTCCCAGCCGCCAACTGCCACTGCCAGACCGCCAACGCATCCTATCGCAGCAGCTCGGGGAGTTCATCCTCGGTTACAATAAGGTAACCCCACTAAGAGTCTTGGTTTCCCTCCCCGTAATTCAGATGCTGTCTTAAGTTTATCTGCAGTAGCTGGTATCTTTTGCCATGCTTTTTTTTTTCACTCTTATCTTCCCAGGAGACCAAACATATGGTGAAGAGGCACGATGATAGCAAAGAGGAGCACTGTGTCAGCCCTGGTGTTTTCCAGGAGTATATCACCGTTGCAAGGTTGGGGAACTGGCAAGCTCGCTACTTTTGTTCTATGCTCGTTTCCGTATTGTTTCAATTATAGGTGCTACTGAGTAAACAGTGATCTCAATCTGCAACAGACATTTATTTTTTTCTCCTGTCGCTCTCCAGTGAAAACGATCTGGAAGAAGTTCTGACGTTTTACACGCAGAAAAATAAGTCGGCGACTGTCTTCATTGGAACAAAAGCGAGAAGTGACAAGAAACAGCTCTGCCATGTTGATGCTCCAACGCAGCCTGCAGACATTGAATGCAACAATCCAAACAGTGAGTGAGGACATTGTGGCAATGACATTGTGAAAATTCCATGTTTTTCAAACTCTTTTTACAAACACAGACCTGTGCTAATGATTTATCAAACGCTCACAGGAGTAGGGAGAGACAAGGCAGTCATGCATAGTCACAGAAAGGTCATCCTCAGACAATCGGCCCTCACAGGGAGAAAACAAATGTGTGTCAGAGGCATGGAATGGCTATCTGGAGATAAAAGAGCTCTGGCTTCTGTCCTCTGAACAGCTCTGCCTGCGGCCAAGGAGGATTCCAGCAACTCAGAGTCTTCGCTCTCCACTGCTAAAGTCAGCAGCGACCCAGACAGCAAACCAGCCGGACGTCAGCCTCCTGTGTTAATGTTGCCTGGCGATCAGCAGACAGCGGTCAGAGGTGCCCAAACCCAGCCAGATCTCCGGGCGCCTCAGCACTACTCCAGTGTCCCAGGCACTTTAAGCTGCAGCCTCATCAATCTGCCGCACTGCTCGCCATCCCCACCCTCGTTCCCCCCGCAATGTCCACC
>OMPJ01011135.1:79792-103334 GCA_900312935.1 Carapus acus
TCCACCACCCGCCCAACCCCCATCATACGCACAGTCCATCGCAAAGTCTCAGACCTTTTCCCACCCGCCTGCATACACCTCCGGTCCCTTGGTCGCGCAGCCTCAGGGAGACCCGTGGACGACTATGTCCTGTGGGCCTAACACAGGCTCTGCCACGGAGTCCACACAGGTGCTGAGGAGGATCCAATCCTTTTCTTCTCCCTCCTCCAATTCCCTGGGATGCTCCTCCATCCCAAGTGCAACACACATTTATACCCAGAAGCTGCCCCGGCCCACTTCTGCAAGCCAGAGTAAGCATTCCCTCGGAGAGCCCCGCACCGACGCCCAGTCAATTCCAGTCATAAACCGAATTTCCCATCGTTTGTCTCCTCTTCTTCTCAGTGTTGACAAGGAGCGGCTCCATGAAGACGAGGTCACACTCGATGGGGGCTTTTAAGGAAATAAAGTCTTTGTCTGGCGAGCCTCAGTCTGACCAGCAGGCCCTCATCTCAGTGCTTCAGAAGCTGGCAAACAAGCAGGTAGCCCGACAGTACGCCAGCTCCAGTCACATCAGCCTCCTGACACAGCAGGTGAGTCAGTTCATTATATTTTGATAAAAACTCGACCACCAACTCATCTTACAGCTCATATCTTGCTGCCAGCCAGAGATATAATCTTCTCTCCGCTCCAGCAGAGTGGGTATTTGAAGGCAAGATATTGTGCAATTGTAAAGTGATCTCCGCAGCGGTTGGGATGTAGTCCTCTCACTGTGAGGTCCCGATGGCCTCTTTTGCTGATGCACGATCTCAGTTCTCACTCTGCGCTGATTTGCAGCGTCAGGCTATTTACTCATTCTGCACACGTTTGATCCAGAGGGTTCTGCCTCCTCTGTGCGCCATCCCTCTCACGCCTCCAGCCTCTCTATAGGCGCGAGAGGCAGGGGGCACGCAGGAGGGGTCTGGAACCAGAATTGAAGCTGGCTGGCCCGAGTAGGGGTGAGCTGCATCTCCAGTCTGAGCTCTGTGTGCGGTCTCATTATCAAATGCACCATGGGGGAGCGCTCTCTGTTGATACTTAGCCCAGCCACTTTTTGTGTGGTAATTGATGCTTATAAATGTAGGAATGCTGCAAACTGGCACTGAACAGAGCAGCAGCAGCTACATGGGCTCCATCATCACCATCTCCTCTCTCCCCCTGAAGCTTTGTCATTGGGAGTGTGGAGCCTGACCCCCCATCCCCCACACCCCTGCTCTATCCTGTCCTCCCACTTGGACGCTTTTTGGATGTTTTTCTGAGAATGTGTTTTCGTGATGGTACTAGACCACACAGAGTGCAGTTTTTACAACTTCCTTTAGGCTTTACGTTATTCCGTATAACAGAAAGGTGTGTGCTATATCACCCCCTCATCTTTAATCCAGGGCATGGCAGCAGCTCTTTCTGCGGAGTGAAACAGCCCAGTGTTTGCACCGAAGGGCTCAAGAGTACATTTGTTTTTTTTAGACTGAGATTAGAAGTCATTAAATCTCTTGCACCTCTAAATGGAACACTTTGTGAGAGAGAACAACACGCTGTAGCACTAGTTGACCTCCAAGCAACTGGTAATTACTTTCTCTCGTGCAAATACAAATATACACAACAACACTGAAAGGCACAATGAAATCAGTGCAAACGGTTGTGCTCATAAAACTGCTCAATTATCACATTGTGCTTGCAGGGATGTCTGTAGCCTCATTCAGACAATGAGGCCAAAATGTGCTAGAATGTGTCCTGCCCACACAAAAAATTTTCCTCTTCAAGACCAAAGTAATGATCGGCATATTCGGAAAGTGTCTGCAAGCCTGTAAGTGAGGGGAAATAGTAATATTGTGTGCCTGAGATCACACGTAGCGCCTCTGAGCCAGAAACGCTGCTTGGAAATGGATTTGACCTTATGCAGTGCAGCAAGCCACGTTTTAATATTCAACATTCTTCTCCCTTGTGGTTAGACGCACCCTGACAAGGTGCAGCAGGTGAGACTCACAAGTAAATTTTAGCTCCAACTTGGCGAAGGAAGCCTCATAGATTAGGCCAAGCTAAGACAAGTCCATCTAAAAGCGGGGAATGTCTTATTCAGTTACAGAGTAGTACCCACAGTGCTAAGCGATAGTTATAAGGATGATCTCAGCTGTACAATAATGTCTGGGCGCACATGCCAGAGGATTAGTGTCTCTTGAGTAACTATCTACAACTGTGCCTATAACTCATTACGCTCAGACTCAGACTTCAGAAAAAGTGATGAATCTGTTACGGTGTGTTAATAGGGTGTTTGTAGAAAGTAATTATTTATACAGGTTTAGTGTTCAGTAAACACAGGTGACATCAGACTGAATTCGTAAATTCGTAGAAATAGATGCAAGTGTATCATGGTGTAAATCAAATCAAAATTGCAATATCTTTCAAAATACCAATAAACAACATGATGGGTTTGGCCCTAATTCACATTATGCTCAGACTTGGCTGCCTCCCGGCACTCTCGCTAGGCGTTTAGTGCTGCGCTCGGGACATAAAGTAAATGAACAGCGCAGCAGTATGAGAGCGGCTCTCTGCCATCACTCTTCAAGTTTGGCCTTCAACTCCCTGGCAGCACACTGTGGTACAGGAAGTGTAGCTGTTACCATTGTGCTGATGGGATCGTAAACACGTCTTGGCTGCCCTGTGGAGACTTTGTCCTGAGGTGGCGTAGAAGGTGAAAGGCTTCAGACTTTTGGGTTACTGCCTGTTTGAGGTTTGGTAGCAATGAGGTGTCCTGTTCTCAGATCTTTCCTGCCTCGTGTGCTTAGGTTGCTGTCAATGAGATTGAATTTCATTGTGCTTTGCCCACAGCTGTCCAACCTGAACCTGACCAACAGGGTGCTGAGCAGAGACGGCTTCACACTGACCCCTAAGGCTCGGCAGGGTGCCACCGTGCCCCAAAGGCCGCTCAGGGCTGTCCACTCTGGCCCAGATCCATTTAACACCAATGGGTGAGTTTGAATCAAGGGGATACTGTTGTCCTCAGAATACAAAATTGACTCCATTGCAAATGTAATCACATACATTTCCATTCCTTTTTTGGGGTTCTGTGTAATTGATCCTCTTGAGTTTGGCCCTTCAACTCCTTCATCCTCACAAAAAATTGAGCGTTTCCAGAAATCTTCGAAAACACAGAACTTACTTTTTGTACTCTGGTGCCATATTCATTCACCACCTCGGTGCGTAAAGTAAACAAACCTAAGGCGCTCCTCTCACCTACGGCGAATGAATCTGGCACTGGATAAATTTAGACAGTTCCCCCTCTATTACCTCACACACATTCAACACACACCATAAATCTCTTTGCATAAAAGAAGTGCTTCTGGTGAAACTGGACCGTTGTGCTTGCTTGGAGTATTTTTTTTCCTTGCCTTCGCCCGAGAAGCAGCCAAGAGGGACTAGCGCCTTACAATCTCATTGGAGTTAAACGCCAAGATAAACAGCGTCTCTCTCCTCTGAAAGCCGCGAGTATGAGATGCTGCCTTATATTACAAAAGCAGCGGACAGGTTCTTTTTAAGATCAGATCTACCTATCACGCTGTGCTTTCAACCTTTAGATTAAAACATATTCCTTCATTTTGTCAGCCTTTTCAATGTCCAGCCGATTTCATTTGTAGCAAAGGTTTGTTTCAATCACAAGTGTCAATACTTCATATTTGTCTTGGCCCTTTTTTCACTCTAGATAGAGAGCAAGCGCCTTTTATATGGTCTTCAAGGATTTTGTAGATAAAAGATTGTTAGTCTTTGGCAAAGGCCAAGGCAGTGCCAATATTCTGGGAAGGCACGCTCAGTATGTGTCTCCATATCGCCTTTTATTTTCCCTATTTTTCATTCTCTTTTTAAAAAATTGAACTTTTTGTAGTTGAATAGCAGTCAAGTCGGCCGCCAGCTGCTTGGGGGTGTGCAAAGCGAGTTGGCAACTGAAAATATTGCCCTGGATAAGACGGGTTTCAGGGGCGCCAGATCAACAGCCTCTCACCCACACAGTCTGCCTGCTCCAGTCCTCTGACTCCTCGGCCCCATCCTCCCTTTCACAGGGTGGGACAGAGAGAATGGGCCAGAGGAGTATCCACAGGAGGAGGAGATAGAGGGAGGGGGCCGAACAACAGTGACAAACTCAGAGGGTAACTGCATCGCGATTCATCACGGGTTAATGGTGTGCTTGTATTATTTCTTCAGTGATGTTTGAGTGACAGTTTCTCAAATAGTTTGCCTTTGACCTTGGAATAAGCCTTCATCCTGTGCAGCTCTTTCCTTATATAAAGAATTTGCAGGAATGTGCTCCCCTCACCTTTCTCCCCACCGCAACCAACAGCGCTTTTACTTTAAAAAATGTTGTTTTCATTTCCACAAATCAAGAAAAGCAGCTCTGATCAATGGCCTCAACTTTTTTTTCAGCAGAAGTGTACATTTAGTTGCTTTTCTTTGATGAATTCTTTTTTCTAAATTATTTTATATGTTTTTTACCTTGAAAATTTGCAAGGCACACAAGGACAGCTGTCCTAGTTTGAGATTTGACTTCTCTGACAAAACATTCCGACCAGAGCTTTACTTTTCAGTTGTTCAAACAAGGAATAGTATTAAATCCAATTCTCCATTAAAGATAGCATCTCTCACAAAAGGGAGCAGATTACGAACCTCTCCTGAAAATCCCCAACTCTTCATTTTTCCATTTGTTACTGGCCCAGAATACTAAAAGTGCCATTGTACCCCTGTGCTCCCAACTTAAAGGTTTTGGCATCCAGCTCTTATTTCAGCAAAATGTCTTTAACAAGATATTAGAATAAATTGCCTTGATTTCGCTCCGGCGCTGTTTCTTATAACACAGAATTTCCTGAGTCCCTCCCCCTTACGCTGGAGCCGGCGGTGTGTGCCAAACATGCTGAAACTGTTATGCACGCTGGCTCTTAAGCAACCGCAGGGGTGAAGTATGATGGCTTTCAAAGAGCAGCGCAGCGCTTTGAACTGCTGCCGCCTGGATCTACCTGGTATGCTGCATCAGCAGTCGGAGAGCAGCTTACCTTACTGCAGGCGTACCCACAGTCACAGAGGCACCTCTCTCCTCCTGACACACTCACACGAGGTCACACACACGCGCGCTCGCACGCATGCACGCACACACCCAGTAAGTACATCACGGGACCTGTTGGTGCATTGGTGAAGTATTTCTGATGGCCACAAAGATGATATTGTGGAAATGTTGCTTTGGACTTCGCATGGCTGGTGGACTGACAGCTGTCAGGTCTTCCCTGTCCCCCCTTTGCTCTCCTATCAGTAGCTGTTGGACAAGCTGTTAACAGTGTACCGTTGTCATGAGAGAGACATGTCAGCCGGAAAAAACATACTGGAAAAAGGATGAGTTCATATGGTCCTTGACCAGGTTCTTGACAATCGTGATTATTTTGTCCCCAATCAGTCCACTACAATCTTTGATTGCAGTGTCTGGAAATATGGATGGATGTAGCTCGGAGAGTATGTGGAGACCCAAAATGATCGTCTCTCATCTGGGGAGATTCCTCTTGTGACAGCGGTCGGAGGGGTACAAACTGAAGACAATCTTACTGTCACTGAAGAATTGAGATTTTTAACATTCTCTCAGTAGGTCCAAGATTCTATGTGGAGGTTTCCTGCATTGCGCTTATGGATCAGCGCATCTGTTTTGCCTCTCAAAGTACAAATTCCATATTGTCATTGTACAGGACAAGGTAAACAAAACGTAAACAGCCGCTGGAAATCCCCTCCACCCCCAAAGCCGCTGATGTCCCAGAGCCTTGACCAGGCACAGCTCGGAGGTGCAGCACTCATGATGTCATCTCAGACATCGCTACGCTCCCCGTTCCCATATTCACGCTGAGTTAGATTGATGCAGCACATGTGCGCAACTTGCTAACAGCTAGCTCTGCTGTATTTTTCTAAGTCGTATCAGCATATTAAAAGACGCCAAGCACAGTCAGGGGTAAACTGACACCCATATACGCAGCGCCGTCAGGCAGGGAAGTCCCATATAGCTGAAACACACCACATGTGCAGCACTGCTGATGAGAAACTCAGATGTACCGTACATTCTGCTTTTCCATCTCTCTGTTTCCTCAAATTTTTTGGAGGGTGCGGGGGGCGGGGGGTTCGTTTTTCAAAAATATATGTCCGGGAACTCAATTTGCAGATGCCGGGATCCAAATTTTTGCATTGACTTTGTGTTCTTCTAGTCGTCTTCAGAAAATACCATGACCACCTAGATGCTCACTGCTGATCTGACTTTGTTTCCAAGAGACACACTCCCCCGAAATGAATGCATATCATAAATAATGACACGGTAGCACAAAGGCGTCCTCATGGGTTTCCTGCATGAATTGCAGCAGACTTCGGGGAAATAACAATGGTTGTCTACAAAAGAACCAGGTTTTATTTTGTCTGCAAACCGCCACAACTCTCAGGCGTTACAGGATTTACAGACAAGCCTTTGTTTGTATGGAGTAAAAAAATGTAATCGTTTTGTGGTCACCTAAAGTGTTTTTGTGATGTAGGTGCCCTGATGTGAACCGAGAAATACATGGGTGGGTTGCGTGTTGAGACTCCTTTGGGTCTATTTGTTCATTTAATTTCACACCAAACGTTTAACTTAAATGGTGAGAGATTATTATCCCCGAGTGGGCATTGTTCAGCGTTAACTGAATTCTAGTTTAAGCCTTCCATTCTAGCCTGCTGCTATAAATATGACAGCTGCAATTGTGACTCCAGCATGTGAGCATTTTTTTTTCTCTTAAGTCCTGCAACAGTTGAGTATTATTGGGCGTAATGGGAGGAATTTCCAAGAACCTTTCCTGTCATTTACACACTCGAAGATGCTGTTTTACAAGGCACATCTCCCACATTTCAACCCGCCCAACAGTGTCTGTATTTTCCCTCACAGCACTCAGCAATTTCTTTGATTGGTTGAGGTGGCACCTACGGAGCAGTGTGCCCTCAGAAAGAAATGAAATAACTGAGATGGGCTCAGTTTGTAATGGCAGATAATCCAGTCACATTTTAGCAGAGCTAGTCAAAAGGTTCATTTTCCAGGTTGTGGCTTTGTGATGTGGATGGAACGTGAAGCTCTGAAAATGAGGTGGCAAACAGGAAATGTTGCTCACTGGGCCCATGTTGGTCAGAAGCCTCTGAGCTGCTGTGATGCTGATTGCACGTTGACTTGAGGGTTCTGCGGGCTAATCAGTCACTAGCCAGAGTCCTAACAACTGTCTAGTCTTCTTAACAATGTTACTGTGATATTGCAACCCAATATATGAGGAGAAATGGGGCAGTTTATTAGCCAGTCCCCACTTTGGAAAGAGGTTGGAGGAACTGACAAGAAAAGCTGGTAACAAATTTCTGCGATGAAGGTGGTTAAATCCGGACATATTTTTTATTAAAGGTGTATCGTGAGTTAGTCTGAAGTTGGCTATAGAATCCTCTCAGAGTAGAATGCTCGCAACAGATTTATGAAGCCACGATATGGATCAGAGAACAAAATGTGTTCCAGGCTGCAGTACAGAGGCCATCACAACTTGGCCCAATGTCCAGAATTCATGGAGGACTTTCGTTCAGACTGCAGCAAATGGTAGAGGTGGACGTGGACACAAGCTCGTCAAAAGATCCCAGTCAGAACTGAACCAAGACCAACTGAAAACTGAAAAGAACAGAGCTAAAAAACCAACTCGGTATAGAAGTCTTCCACGGAATTCAATATTCAGTCTTCACCGCAGCCAAACATGTACTCTCATGTTTGACTTTGAAAACATTCAACCAAAAATCTCATGGTATCATTACTGACATCGCTCATTTCCTCTCTGCTCTGCAAGCCCCAGGCCGCCAAAGGACGAGGAGAGACTTCTGGATGGATGGAGTCAGAGGCACTTCCAGCCAGGCCAAGGGAGCAACCAGCCTCTGTTTGTCTTCCAACAGCAGCGCCTGCAATCCCAGCAGCACCAGGGCCAAAGCCAGAACAGACAGGTAGAGCATTCAGGACCACATTCATAGTTTATGCGTTTCTATCGTGATACACATTTTGCTTTGAGGTCTAATACGTGATAAAGCTGCGGGGTGATTCTGAACTATTCAGTTATAATTCAGGGAAAACTGCATACTTCTGTCTGCCCAAAATACTCCCATACCAAGGCACAGTTCTGTCCAAAGCCGTGCCAACTGCCAAAAACGTCCACATCAAGAGACAGTCTTTCATGTTAGCGTTTACAAAGCTATTCAGAGAATCTGTTTTCAAACTAGTCGCTTAACTGATCTTTGGTGGGAACATCCCCACCAGGACCTCATTCCTGAAGAGCAAACATGACTTTTCACCCCAAGTTGACGTTGTTTAGCATTCTGACTCAGCATGGCTTAAATAGGAAGGTGAGCGACAAGGGAAATCTGCCCAGGGGCAATTCAACAACCTCATGGAGACCCTGTGATGGATTTGAGGTTTTACCATTACATCCATATCAGATTTGAGCTCCATTTGCGTTCCGTATCGCAACTCAAACAGAGGAGCCAAAGAATGGTTTTCGTAGTTGTAATGTAATGCGACAAAAAAAGCTTTTAGCCACGTTGGACTTGATGTGACAGATGTGTTTTGAAAGCCATTAGAACAATAGAAAGCACTCTCTTAATTTTTTCTGTACAGAAGAAAGTACAGAGCTTTCTATCTTTCTGTTGATTTGACCCCAATATATTTATTTATTTTCCAGTGACTCAGAGGGCAGGGCAGCTGATGGGGCACACTCTTATTTTACCTGTCGGTCCTGAGTAATGCAGTCGGTCTTTCGCCATTGTTTTTTGCCCCTGGTCAATCAATGCAGCGGAGGTGATACTTCTCTTGGCTTGGACTTCCAGTCATACTCGGGATGCCGCATGAAAGCGATCCAGCACCTCGCCTTTGTTCCATTCCGCTCCTCTTCCCTCCACTCAATCCACCTGTCTCAGTTCACCAGTTGACCTTTCTGCCAGCCCCCCCCGACCATCCATCCATGACTGGGAGTGAAGCGAAAGGAGGGCAGGAGTGAGGCTGAGATGGCACCTCTTCTCCGTCACCTCAGTATGTGTTTAGACAGACCCATCCTGTTGTTGAAGCCTCTCGAAATGAGGTCACTGGCAGCCTGACATTGGCTTTGGTTCTCACATCATCAAATCCAGAGAACCCTCCCGGTAATCCTCAGCCCCGATCCGCCCACGGGGATCCTGAAGCCAGGCTGCGCTGCTGATTCACCTCTTTGCTGAGGTCTCCCGGTTTGTGCCATTATGGTGCCAGACCAAACAAACAAATATGTATCAGGTCTTTGTACTCTGCTGCCTCCAAATTACATTTACATGAACTAGAACCAAAGTGTTTGTCAGAGTGCAACTTCTTTTGAACATAAATTTGTGTGTGGGCGTATTTTGAGAGAGAATAGACAAGGGGGGCTGTTCCGGTGATCCAATTGGTGTTCCAGTTACTGGGTGCAGACTGCTCGGCTCCTCCACGGGCTTGGCCTCAGGCCACCTGGCAGCCAAATAAAGGTGCCCCTCCTGGCCTCGCTCAAACTGAATTGCGGCCATAGACCTTGCAACCTGGAAACTCAACTTCTCATTTATCAACATAGAAATTACATCAGATATTCCCTGTCATGCCGCCGACCCCTTTGAAACGGCCGCACGGCAACGCTGAAAAACCATTAGCTTGTTAGATAGCCGTATAAAGCTGCACAGAAAATAGCGTAGGCATGAGATGTGGAAGGAATGTGTGCAAAGCATTCCCCTGCATCGCAAGGACAGAGTGAATTGTGGCTTTTAAATATGATGTCAGAAAGAAAATGTTATTTCCCTCCTCACGGAGCTTTTGAAGAGCAGGTTGTGCAAATAAATAAATAATGTGGGGAATTTACTTTTCGGTGCGGTGCAGAAATCATTTAGCTTGTTTTCATACCAGATGGCATTTCATTAATATCAGCACAAATTCACGTCATGGACTTTGTTCCCTCGCTTTCATGAACCGAGAGCATTTTTCTCCCATGAATATACAATTCCAAACTGGGATGCTCCTCCCTATTCCTCTTTTGGTATGGAAGTGTGGCACTCATAGCAAACTAATTGTTTCTCTTTTCTGTCATCAACTATATTAAAGCACTGCTGGTGTGTATGTTGTGTACCCTCGGGAGGCTCTTTTGTCTTTTTTGCACCGGCTGCCATACGCTGTGGAGCCTCGGCATACATCTTTCACTTACAGACTGACGGAACATTGGACTTGTTTTGTCGTTTGCCTTTGTCAGATTACAGTATCCAAAGAGTAGTTTTAAAACAGCGGTTTAAAACAGTTAAAAACAAATCCCATTTATGCCTGCCCTCCTTCCTCCCTCAGACAACATTTTAGACAGTGGTTTAGTTAAGTGGCTGAAATACCGAGAGACCTTCAGACACTCTCTGCTCTCTCGACCCAAAATTAACCGCAAAATGCAATAGGGCTCTCTGTCAGGAAGTTACTGATACTGGGGGATATAAAAGACAAGAATGCCAAAATGTGACTGCAGAATCCAGGAATAACATTGTTTAGATTTTGCAAGTCATGGTTTAAGAGGTTGTGACTCAAATGTAGATTGTAGCACCACCGTCAGGCCGGTTGTGACAGCCAGTGTTTTACTGAGCAATGTCTCTCGTACTTGGTGGACTATGAGCTTTGCTGTGGCCAAGTGTCCACCAAGTGACACAAACGTGAGAGTCCAACCAGTTGAGCACCAATGCTGATCGACACCAAGAGAGCACAGCTGCTCACCATGGTAGAGGAAACCCATCACTGTGTCCCATTTTTAGAGGAGGTCGTGTCTGACTTTGGACCCAGAAAGACCTGTACCCATGAATGTTTTTTGATTGGCTCAACAGAACAATTCAATGTACATCTGCACAGTGTTACCTTGGTTTTCTTTTGTTACTGGTCTAGGAGAACCTGAATGCACCTCTTATCTTGTCAGCGCTCTGTTTGGATTGATACATGGATTAATCATATACATGGATTAATCCATAATACATATATTGGGTATCATTTGATACCCAATCCATGTGTTAATCATATACATGGATTAATCCATAATACATGGATTGGGCATCATTTGATACCCAATACATGTATTATGGTAAGAAGTGCTTTATTTTGTTGATTTTTATTTTTGTTGATATGTGAAACACAAACTCAAAACTAAAAATGTCACAACGCATGATTAACTAGAGAAATTCTGACATTTTTTTGCGATTTTAAGTAGTGGTATGACACCGATTGAATGAGCATTGTAATCAGTGAGTTTTTTTTTTATTATTTGACACTGTATTTTAGCTGCCAACTTTACTGATCGCTAATATGTTCATACGTCGTTACATGATGCTTCGTTTTTTAATGTTTGGTTATTTTTTCGTTTGCTTGCTTCTAAGGACCCAATTCCAGACCAGGGAAATTGTCCTCCACAGCCCCCCAAAGAGCCATCCACCTCTTACATGCGACCCAGCCAGACTCGGGTGGGTCCTCCTCTAGCCCCCAAACCGCCTGGTGGAGTGCGGGAGGGCCAGATTGGGAGAACAGGAACTCAGCGTCTCATCAAGTAAGGGCAGCGGTGCGGTTGACTTAGGTCATTTTAAATGCTCACAAAGCAGTTTTGTCTCTGTGTTGCCGCCGCGATTTGCAGCTGGATGTTGGACAAAGTCGCCATGGTTACAGCCGGGGTAGCACTGAAAGGGTGGTTGTGGGCTGAGACAGGCAGTGTGAGTTCAAGAGGACATGGACAGGGCTAATGAGAGTTACAATATGTTTGTAGTGGAGTGCTCCCAGTCCTTTGGCTGCAGGGTGTATCTGCCTGTTCAGTAAACAACCTCATCACAGGCTTGATTTCTGCCTGAACCATAAACAGAGCGTGGTTCAGTGGAAGGGCCCGGGCCCCGAGCACCATTTAAACCCTGTTTAGTTTGGAGATAAGCTGAACAGCACAGGCAGGGAAAATAAAAGAGAAGCAGGAAAGGAGCAAAGAGGGAACGAAAGTCGGTGATGGCTTTATGAGTTTACTGCAACATCTGGACAAATTACTCAACAACAGCAAACCTCTGTAATTTGTCATCCTGTGTGTGTGAGAGCAGAGGACAGGGCGGGTGTTGCGCTGTATACGCAGCCGGTGCGCCTTTAAGCCATTTTATAAATACCACGAAAACGAGATGAGGGAACATGAAAGTGCAATTATGAGTGGAAAAACACGTGCCATATAATGTAGCGGCTAAATGGCCTTCGGTGTGTGTGTGTGTCGGTGTGTGTGTATAAATGTAACAGCAGGACAGGACAAATCATCAGTGGCCTGTCTTTCCCTCTTCCTCTCTCTGTCTGTCTCTCACCTTACAAAGGCTTAATTACGGAAATGACGGACAAAAGTCACACACACACACACACACACGCAGAGATTTCCAGCAGTTCATGGCCGGCGGGCATAAGGAGCGAGTGCTCAGAAAGAGTGTAATCTGCTGTCAGCAGGGTTCCGTGTAGACCTGTGTTTAGCTTTGTTTACGTTGTGCTACACGAGCCTCTGTCAGGGCAATCCCTCCGTTTCCTCTAAACAGGATCCAGTTTGTCAACCGTGTAGCCACCCACGCCAAGACGGAAATGAAAAAAGATAAAGACTGTGTTGTGTATGGGCCGGTTAGCTCAGTTGGTTAGAGCGTGGTGCTAATAACGCCAAGGTCGCGGGTTCGATCCCCGTACGGGCCATTTACCTTTTAAGCTCTGTTCATTGCAAAAACACTCTTAGTCAGACGCCACCTTCAACTGGAACACCTTGGACCTTGACAACCGCTAATTCTCGTGGTCTTTTGCCATTTTGACGTTGAAGAACAACAAACTCTGCTGAGTTTTGCTGGATAAACAGAAGCAGGGGGTGCTGGTTAATGTCTCTGCCCTGCGGACTTGCATTTTGTCTATTGGTTCTACAGGACAAACAAATGAGGCGGCTGTTGTGTCAGCGGGAAGGCAAGAGTTAATAGGGTTTGGGCAGCAAAGGGGTTGTAGTGGTGGTAAAATAAGGTGCAGTGTTTGCTCCCGTGTGTGCGTGTGTGTGTGTCTTCCTGGCAGTTGCAGTGTTTACCCTCTGCATGTGGAATTCCAGAGCCCCCACATACTCTCCACTGTCCTGCATTTTTGCGGTCGACCAGTGTGACAGGGGAGAGTGTGGGAAAAACGGAAGTTTCTGGAACCAAAAAATGCACCGATGGAAACAATGAAATGAAAGAATAAAGACGAAAGGGGGGAAAGGAACGGAGGGCAGTGAAGTCTGGTCCAGTGGAGAAGAGATGATTGTTTGCAGAGACGTTGTAGGATAATGAGTTGCCTCCCTTTATTTCCAGCTCTCATTTCGGGGATAATGGAACGCCCCTGTCACCCGAACTCATCTGAAACGTATCCCAGCGCAGACCTGAATTCCGCCACCTTAAAAAAAGCATTGCCCCACCGCGCGCAGTCAAAAGGCTCCAAGGTTATGTGGTGCGATTATGCGAGCACCACCAACACTCGCCAGCTGTTGAACTGTTAAGCCGCGTTTGAAAAGCTCTTGATGTTGCCCTTGTCAGCCGGCAACCGTTTTTAGGTGAACTCATTTTTTTAAATCTCGCAATGACAATTGTGTTGTTGATTTTGGTCATGAAATGGAAATGGAGCAAAGCCGTCTGCTGATGTTGCCAAATACTTTCCTTCAACTCTGGTAATCCTCCTTTCCTCTCTGCTCATTCACAAGATTGCATCCAAATAGAATTCCTCCTGATCCAAAATCCTCCAGTCCCAGGAAAGAACCCAAAGAATGTTTGCACAGGTCGGGATTGAAGAATTTGTTCCTGATTCTCAGAAGTACTCTTCCTCTTGACAAACGCATGAATGAATTTCTGTTTTAATGAATGCAGCCTTTCTTTCTCCTCTTTATGGCGGTGTAGTGATGTAATGGTCAGGGACGATGTGTCACAGGATGAGGGTTGCGGGTTCGTAGCCATGTTCGCTTCAGGCTTGTTTGGACTTGGTGGAGGTATAGACATCGAAATACATTGGATTCCAGTTGATGTATACCCGCTCTGTCTGTTGGAGCCTTTGAATTCCGAGCTTGACTGAAGTGACGTGTGTTCCTGTTGCGTGGGGTGCCGCGGGGCAGCGCTCGTTTGTCTATCAACGTGCCACAGCCGCCAACTGCGCGAGCTGCGGGGACTCAAAGCAGCATGACTTCAGTGAGGGCTTTGAAAGGAGCAATTTGTAAGACAAATAAATGAGCCTGTTTGGCATTTTGTTCGCTAAGTTTGGCCCGTCGCGGCCGTAACTACGGAAACCAAGTCTGTCGTGTGGCATTACTAATAGGGTGACAATTACAGCAGCACCATTAATGTCAGCCCCCGCCACCGCTTTCACTCCCTATTAATCAGCCGTAGCAGCAGTTAGTTTCGCGGGATACTTTATACACACAGGAGCTGCCAGAGGTGTGTTTATGCTTAAACCTTATCCCCATGGTCAGTTTCAGGAGCAGTAAGACTGCCATCCGCTACCTCTCTACGTGGACACACGTCTAACTGTGGAGTGCTCGTCTGGAACAAAGTTCTTGGGGGTTAGGCGGTAGGAGGGGAGGGGTGTGCGTCGCCAACCGTGCAAGTTCATGTTTGGTTGTCACGTAGGCTGCAGCCAGGCCCGCCTGACTCCCGGTGTGACAGACCGAAAGACTGTTGACAAAGAAAGTGATGTGAAGAACCCAGGGGTCAGGTTTTCTCCCCCCCTCCACATATGAAAAGGGTCGCTTCCAGGAGACGTATGCCACACGTTAAGTGGGCCAGTTCTATTTGTGGTTGTGTAATGGTATGAAAGAACAACTGTGCAGGCCCTTACAAGGAGGCAGTGTGTGTCCTCATTACCTTGTTAATGCCGCCTTGGCAAGCTGCTGTTATAGGGTGAGAGGTTAATGCCTGCTTAGCTTTATTTATTGTTCCGCTTAAAAATGTTCAACAGATTGAATGTATAAAGTTGCAGACGTGTCTGCTCCTGCGACTGCTCCCTGTGACTTGGCGTGTTCTCTAATACTGTCTTTGTGCAGACGTTTTGTGCCAGGGGATGATATAGAATGTCCCGGCTGCACTTTATTGTACGGTCACTGTCATTTTAGCAGTGAAAGGTACGGCTGGAGCAGGAATGTGCCTCCTCCCTGTCTATAGCTCATGAGGAGCACTCAGTAAACACTTAACCCCGGCCGAATGTCAAGAAACCCCCACGGATTGCCGCTCTGTCAACACAAACACGCCATTTTACATCTTCTCCCCCTAGCTGCTGCGCGTTGATGATCTTCACAGGTTTGATATGAAGTGTGGTCAGATTTACATGCTCTCTCTAGTCCACGGGGAGATCTTGGTTCTCTGGATATTTGTTGACCGGAGGAGACGTAAATGAAATTTCAATGAGACACCCACAAGTTGCCTCTAACCGTCTTGTTGATTCACGTGCAGAGCTTTTATGTGGGTTCATGGCATGAAAGCACTGTCCGCCTAGGTGTCGGAGAGGCAGAGGTCCTTGCCTTAACCCACCTTCCCAGCCCCACAGCTGCACATGCTCACTCAAGGCTTTTCTTGTATTCAACCAACAGGCAAATGTGCCCAGAGGCTCCAGCCGGTGGAGTCGTGTCCAACAGCAAACACATCTACGAGACCCTTTGCAGCAAAACAGGTGGGTACAGTGCAGTAACCCCAAGCTGTTGCACCCCATGTCGATAAACCTTTTAACAGTCCCACAGTCCAACTTGGGCAAGCCTGTTAAGTGTGTACCTCTGACCTTTGTGATTGTGGTAATATCAGACAACCGATCAGAGTTATGGCTCATTGGCATCCGACCATGTCTCTTCAACTTGTTTTTGAAAATGACAAGCTGAGGAGCTGCGTAAGTGATTTAAACCTGATTTCGCACCCAAATTTGTTAACAGATCAAAGGGAGCTGCACTAACTACTGCAGTAGAAAGATCAATTGGTCTGTTTTTGTCTGCTGTAACAATATCAGGTAACAACAGATATGTCCATCATAGCCTTATTTGAGCTGCATTTAAACAAGGGATTTGTCTGCAACAGCCGAATTTATGCCAAATGGACCTTTGGACGTTTAGAAACCCTTTAACCCTCCAGTGTAGTAATCTGCAGTTTGATCACATATTCTCCACAAGTCCAAGTGCAGAGGTCAGATTACTGCTCAGGGATAAAGAGGCATTACAGCGATGACATCTCTGTCTTGTAATGAGATCCAGCGATGGGAATAGCCGGGACATTTCCATCTGTTGGCCATTCCTTCCTAGTGGTGATTGCCGCCCTGGCCGCTTCAGACCCCGTCCAGTCGTCCCCCAAAAATCACATGAAGATGATCAGAAGCGATGCTTGCTTCCTTCCCCTCTGTCTCTTACAATCACACATGCTGTCGCGCTCTGTCGCCCCACCGTCGTGCCGCCGCTCTTTCCATGCCGCTGCGGTACAAGGGGACAGGGGGACGTTTCGACCCAGAAGCAGCTGTTTTGATGCTGAGCAGGTTCATCCCATCTGCTGCATGATGAGGGAGCTTTTTATTTTGACCCTGGGATGAAAACGCGGTACAGCGTCAGCGTCAGAAATTATATCAGCATGTTTCCATCCCAGTGAACTGTTTGAAGTTCACAGTTGAGTTGCTGTGTTACCATCATGCTAGCTGCAAGTATGGCTGTCTAGCTAGCAGCTAATGTAATTGCAATTAATCAACCCAAACCCATTGTCCCCATCTCTCAATCGCAACAGTTTCTTTCTTAAGATCCAAGTCGGAACACCAAATGGCAGCATGGTATATCACATGTGTTTGTTCCTTCTCCATCCACCTCTTTATCTCCATCTTGCTTCGGCCCTGTCTCCAGTTGGATATCATTCCTGCTCTCATGCTCTTGCTTTTACTTTCTCTCTCTTTGTCCCTTTGTCTCCCTTTCTATCACTCTCCCTCTCTCTCTCTGTCTCTCTCGCTCTCTCTGTCTCTAGGTAGTTTAAGTTCGCACTAGGAATAGGAATGGGGGTTGAGCCGAACAAATCGGACTTGTGTGACATTCGGGAGGGCGCGCACGCGCACGAGTGTGTGTTTGTGTGTGTGCATGTGCTATGGGTGTGTTATTAGAAGGGGTGCAGCCTTTGTGGGGCTTGTGAGTGCGTCATGGTGTTTATTTTGCACTCATGGTGCACCTTTGTGGCGAGATGACTGAGCTGCCCTGATGGTTTGTGACAGGGAGACAGAGACGGGCCGGGCGGAGAGCATTCTCCCTGATCAGCTGTCATCTGCCATAAATCACGCTCTCCCTTTATCTCCCCCACTGCCTCCCGCGCGTCTCCTCCTCACCTCACACATTAAACATACTTCTGAAAATGTTGCTGCCACTTTTCTTCCCCTGCCCTTCCTCTCTAAATCCTGATATGAGATATAGTAAGTGGGGGATTTTAATGAGGACCTATCAAAGCCAGCAGATCCAGATTCTATCGGCCACATGTGTTTTACAATCCCACTCTAGAAGTTGTCAAGGCGCCACAGAAAGTTTCTCAGTGGAGATTTATTGGTTTCAGTTTGAGGAGGAAATGAATGTTGCCTTTGAGTCTGATCACGTCAAGATGGATATCTCAAAGCTTCTCCTGTTGGATATGGCCGAGGTGCCATGTTGGAGAGAAAGGCTTCAAATTCATGGACAGCCGCTCCCTCCTCAGCTGCTGTTATCAGCCCCTAGACATTTGATTGAAAACCACTTAAATAGAAGATAAAAGAATAATTTCTCCACTGGGTGTCATTTGGATTATGAACACATCCATTCTATATGGTCTGCCATGTGTATTGTGCCTTAATCTGCTTATTATGACGACAGTGGTGAAGTGGGAAGAGACTCGGGCGACAATATGACATTGAAGAAAGAAGTTCAGTCACTAATACATTTATTGTAACGTTTCAGTTCCAATACAAATGACAATTGTCTCATTCAGTGATGGCCGTACATAGTTTTTGCACTTTCTAGTGCCGTCATGCTAAATGTTAAGTCTGCATCCAGTTGTTTTCACAAAGATTCACACCACATCACGGACAACAAACTGTAAAACTTATACTTTTGATTTATTGAAGACAGTAGCTGTCTAATCTTAGCATAGATTTAACAACAACAAAAAAAAAACTAGCCAGAGGTCAGTTCAGTGCCACATCAGAGGACAATTACACTCAACAACAATTAATCCAAAACAGTCAAATTTGAAGCCACACACATTTATGAATCAAAATCAATCTGAATGAGAACACAATTAGGTAAGTACAATGTATCATTCTTGAGTTAGATTTCAATCTCTGCCGTCACTGCAGGTGGTTTTATGTTTTGTAGACATTAATTACGTTATTGTAGCGGCGGCAGCCTAGCAAACACTTTGTCCCTCTATCTCTCACTTGCTGAGCTAGATGAAGCTGCCAACAGTCGCCGTGTCGCCAGATTGGAAGTCTGAGAGATGTTTTGGTTTTACAGCTCAGTCAGCCCCCACTGTGTAAAAGAGCACCAAAATAAACAGAGTGTGCAGGGCGGGAATGAAAGGGAATAGTGTTTGGCAGCACAAACACGGCAGCTCCAACTGTACTTGGAATGCCTTTTCTACAGGAGCGCTGGCCTGCCGCCAGGCCCGGCAAGAGGAAGAGGGACGGCGAGACAAAGGCGAGACCGGCAAACTGGTCGGAGAAATGGAGGCCAGGGCGGCGAGGAGGATGTTCCATTAACCCTGCTTTCATCTCCCAGGTCTCTCAACCTACTGCAAGCTGTTCCGCGGTCGGGAGCCCGATCCGAGATGACAGGAAGCCAACCGGAGGCCCCGTCTGCCACTCCGTCCGCTTGACAGGTGTCTCTGCATGTAACTACACACCCCGCATCCTGACAGAGGTGTATTCTTGGAAAGGACAACAGCAAGACATGAAAGCATGCCAGACATGAAGCGGAGGGGGGGCAGTCGTTGGGGTGGAAGGAGGTCCGATTCATTTCTGGGCCATATAGCGGCAGACATGCGAGAGGATTGGCAGCCGGGACAGGAATTCCCAGCTTTGACGCAGGATGGGATTTCGTTGCGTAGCACAAAATCAGATAGCTGTCAATACCCCTCGTCCCCCTCCCGTCTTAGCCCGCGCGCTAACATACGGTCCATATTCCAACCATCGCTCCCGCCCTCATTCCCGTCATGCTCCCGATGCCCAGGAGAGAGATTGCGCTGACAGATTTCCTTAAGCAGATGGTTCTTCAGGCTTCGCTGATGTTGGCTGGAACTGCAGGATGCAAAACTTTGATCTGACGCAAGGATGTGAAGCATCAACGAACAATACAAAAATCAGCCAGACGTCACAGAGGTGAGGTGTGGATTGCGTTTGTGAGATGTTGCTAATTCACAAGTCCATCTTCCAGCTTAAGCTCATCATGTTGCCAGCGAAGCTGCAAGTGCAGATGTGGTTTCTGGCAAAAGTCGCACTCAGTGACTCTGACGTGTTCAAAGCCAGACTAGCAGTGTAAGACAGTATCTGACAATTACGGTTAAGCATCCTTTGCTCGCTGGCTTAATTTAAAGGAAGAATCAGATGATTAAAGCCTAAATTCGGATCAGTCCCTGCCTTCCTCATCTCAGGGATGATGTAACTGACAGACTAATCATCTCTATGGACTCCTGCTGTTTTTCTTGGACCAAACGTAATATTTTTAACTCAACGTAATTGCACTATTGCGTAGCTCTTTTATCGGCAGTATCAACCAAATAGAAACTTCAAGGCATTCATGGACGTGTAGCTCAAAGCGTGAGTGAACAGACATAATGACCTGAAACAAAGGTGAACAGACGTATTCTGGGCTGCCTTGCAGATCCACTCAGGGTGCGACGGTGGTATTAAGCGGCTGTATCCTCCTGTGATTCAGTACTTTCTGTGTTTATGTTGAATGTTGTTTGTTGAGATACCTGAAACTCCTGCTTCTCTCTCACACGATGTGACTGTATTGTGGGTATGACTCTGCGCAGATAGTAGTTTTCCGTGTAACTGAGATGAACAGCGCCGTGGTCGCTCCTAACATTCCCAGAGGATTGATTTTTACGATGAATCGAAAGCTGTGGATGTGTATTGGCTACTGTTACAGCCACTGCATGTTATAGAGCCCGACTTAGTACTGGTGTTATTTTGTTTACACTCCAACATTGTTGGCAGTTGTGTATCGTTTACATAGCTCGTGCACGGCGATGTAACAAGTGATGCTAACATGTCTGTAGCAGTTGTGATCCTACTAACACCTCGTAGACACAATAAAATGTGCCAGAAGATGTGGTTCACCAAGTCTGATTTCTGTTAAGATGTGTGTGACCTCATCTGAGTTTACCCTTTAACCTCCTCACACCAAATGTCTCCAAACGGCAGATTAGAAACTGAAAAACTCTGCCAATGATGAAAATAGAACAACTCTACCCGAGACTGATCATTCGTTTAATTAAAAAAAAAAGAAAAAAAAGACGGCTTTCCGAGAGTAATAGGAAAAACATTTACAGTATATGATCTAATCAAGCGTTCACTTAGTGACATATGTCGTCTCGTACAACAGAAAGGTTTCACTGTGTGAGAAAACAAATCCCTGGAGTTGCATCGCAGAGGTAAACAAAACCTGGACAGATTACTGTGAAGCAAGTTTGGTTTTCCAGCTTGTCGTCTTTTTCCTAACATCCTTTCTTATCCGGCATCCGATATACAACAGTGTAGGGAGCCTAGCCATCACAACGCTCTCCTCCGCCTCAAGAGGGTCCAATGTGTCCCCTGTTTTGCGGCTACTCAGGTGTGTAATTAGCTGCAGGGCGAGCTTGCGTTTAGCAAACAGTCGTTTTAGTGTTTCCCCCTCTGACATGCTCCCACCACGCTGCCACAGTCTGCCCTCTCATTCGCCGAGATCGTGTTTAGCTCCTGGAGAGCGTCGCGGTCAACTTCCGCCCTGTCCCCTGCTTTGGATGCCACTGTCAACTGGCACTGAGGTACGAGCTGTTCAGTCCTGGAATATGAAACACAAAAGAAGAAAACTATGAATGTCAGTGGGCCCCTGCTGAGGGTTGGATGTCGTCGGGAGGGGGCCTGGTCTGTTTGAGAGCACTGTCAGCCAAGTGGTGTCGGAGATGGTCTTGGTGGTCAAGGCAGAGTCTTGTGGTTTTTCTCTAGGGTGGAGAATTGAAATGTAGGAGAGAGGGGAGGGTGCCGGTGAAGGACATGCCATCCCCACCCCTGCCCGTCCCCCTCTACCCACTCCTGAGTAGTGCCATCCGATTCCAAATCTCTTGGTTTAGCTGCACTTGCAGGACTTGACAACCATGTTGGAGAGCTGCTCTACTTTGGGTGTGCGACCCACGTAGTAGAGGATGGTGAGGGGCTCCAGGTCTTGAGGAACACAGCAGGGAGAAGCAGACGCCTCCGGATTCAAGGCGGTGTAAAGGCTCAGCAGCTGTGGAGGGGAAGGCGACCGGAGCCACCGTCAACAGGTGAGCCTCAGTTTTATATTTCTATATTCTAGATTTCTGACTGTCTGTGTGTCTCACCGAGCTGTGGGTGGTGTCTGCGCTGCGTAGGTATGGACAGGGACCAGAGCAGAAGTTGGCGTAGTACCCCTCCGGCCTGTGGATCCACCTCCAGCCCAAGTCCTGGCGGAAGTTGATGTAAAGAGGTCGGACGCAGCAGTTCTCCTCGTAGTTGCTGATTTAAAAGTAAAGAGGTGAGGAGTCAACTGCATTCACATTTAAGTACAGATTCTTCACATTTGCCTCTTTATGGCATCGGAGACGGGCTCAGAAATTCCGCTCTGAGGTGTGCCCTTATTTTCCCTCTTGGAGGCGGCCCAGGTGTCTTGGTGCTGCCTGTCAGGCTGACAGAGCAAATCCAAAGTTGAGGAGACAGCGTGTCAGAGGAGGCAACATGCACAAACGCCGAGACAAATCCCGACTTGTGTAGGGCGGCTCATGCCGCCATCGCTCTCATCGGGGTGATCAACACGCGGATTTCGAGACGACTCGCTCCTGTTCGGTCAACATTGCAACTGACTCTTCCCTCAGAGGGACTGTGCCATCGCAGTGGCAATCAGGTATTTTTGTCTATCTAGTATCTGCGCCACAAACAGAGGCATTAGCGGGCACCGTTGTTGGGAAAGGTGTCTTACTTGAAGCAGTAATTAGTGTCGTGTGCCCGCTTGCGCCTGCGGGAGGAGGTGGGCGTGTCCAGCCTGTGCGGGGGGAGCATCATGAGGATGAGGTGAGGGTACAGCTGCTCCTTCTGCTTCTTCAGCCGGCTGAGGTCCAGGCGGCTCTGCTCGTCGTATTCGACCTCCATACCTGCGTGGAAAAGTTAGCAGGATGTAAAAGAACTCTGAGACCTGACGGACCACGTAAGCTCTGGGAAACGCGCTCGACCTTAAATCTTCAGCAAGAGGTCGATCTCTAGGCTTTGAGTTCACTGCCTCCTTCTCCTCAGACGTCCCTTCCCCCCTTCATTCTCCTCTCCCTCCTCTCTCGCTTTGCCCCCTGGGCTTGCGTCTGCTCATCCAATCTGCCCCTGATAGCTAAAGCAGCGGAGATCATGGGGGAGACGCCGCTGGTGGATACGTGCGCCTCCCTTTAATTCAGGGCCAAGCGTCTGAGCCCCGTGGCAGCACATTCCTTGTGGCCAAGCCATTCGGGAGTGTTCCCAGGACTGAGGACCCGGGGGCCCCCGAAGCTAAGCGAGATACCAGATCAATCGTATTCCCATCATGCTCTGCCTCTCTCCTCTCCTCCCATAAGCGAAGCAATTATTTTGATAAAAAAGGACGAGGATCACTGCGTCTGACACATGTCAATCGGCGGGCCGACCTCAGGGGGTCATTTTCTCCTCGAGTTCCCATCACCAAAGGAATCAGGGATGACTTGTAGCTTGTGCAGACAGAAGGTACAGTTATACAACTCCAGACCAGCAGACCAACTACAAACTGAATTATTCTTGTGTTTGAACCTGAGATGTTGAGTCCGTCTCGAAAAGACTGCTGAGTGATACACAAAGATCAAAAGCAGTCATCCCACGTTGGCCATTCTTGGCTTTTGCCTCACCTTTGAACTTCACCTCCAGCACCTCATTGGCGTTCTCAATGATGTCCCCGTTGGGCCTGAAGGTGTGGCAGGGGCAGTGAACGCTGATCTCCAGACCAAGGTTGGTCTCTGAGCACGGGAAAACAGAGCGGAGGCACGTTAGAGGAATCCGCGGCGCGAAAAACCTCGGCGTCACCTTGACGACAAAACCCCGATGTGTCCCACTCACGCCGGTACATGAGCCACTCCCGAACGGTTTCCGTAACGTCGAAGGACACCCACTCGGGCGTTCCCTTGGTCAGGACGTTCTTGCCCCCGATGTAACGCTGTTTGGCTTTGGGGTCATCTTTCTGGAGGATCTGCAAGGAGAAGTGAAAATGTGACCCAGCTGCATAAGCTC
>OMPJ01011137.1:0-10684 GCA_900312935.1 Carapus acus
TGGCCTTGGGTGAGTCACAGCCACGAGCCGGAGACTTCCCATTCGCCTCGGGGGAGCCGCAGAGAAAGATGAATTACTGTCTAACACAATACATCATTCTGTTATGTTTACCCATCATCCGCAGTCGGAGCCGCGCGGGCGCGCGCTCGAGGCGCGAGCCAACATCATATTCAGGAGCGTAATGCGACACCGGTGGACGTATCTGTCACCGCCGAGGATTTGGCGGCGACGGCTGCTTTCACAGGTGGCTGTACAAGACGGATTCACATTTCAATATTTGTTTGACAGTCGTCAGGCCGACCCAATCTCCTACCTCCCAGCTCCCCTGCGGCCCATCGCCAGGAACAATGCCAGTCATACGTGCGTCTTGGAGTGATGGGAGCAAGCGTCTTCTCCCCCAACCCCACTCACGTCTGACGCTGGCACCGCCGGCAACTTCTGGCAGATGGGCACTGTGTGTTTGTCAGTGTTTGTGTGTCAAAGCTGGAGCGCGAGTGCCATCAGGGGAGACAAACCCTGACTGGATGGACCCGACTGGCACGTCCATCATCGGCCTCCTCCCACCCCCGTGGGGGAGTCGGGGCTTAAAGTGCAGTATCTGCAGAAAGGAGGCCGATTGTCATCCACGGCTCCAGACAGAGGCAGCTGTGATGAATGCAGCCTGTGGGCCTGTACCTCAGTAGTGACCATGGGCCTCATACTCAAAAAGTACATACACCGTAAAAAAAAAAGGGGGTGTACATGCTTTTTCACAGCAACGTTTGGATATTCAAAGACGAAAATGTGCGTGCCAAGGTGCGGCGCTCACTCACTTTTCATGGCTTCTGTAGACCCTTTTTTTTTTGTTTTTTTCTTACAGTTGTTTCCCCTTTGGCGACATTTATGTAGAGGTGATGCTGGGGAACTGTCTGACTCAAAACAACAAGGCGCCACCAAAAAGAAAGCGCCTTTAACTTTGAGTATGGCGCACATTCACCGTTGCAGTGTTTCGATAAGCTTCTACAACGCCACAAGATTGATTCCCATCCACAAATTTTTGCATGGAACTGTGCGCGGGGCTGCTATGAGTAGAGTAAAATTAATGGTTCAGGATGCTGATAGTGGGCTGCGTTTTTAGTATTTACAATTTTTGTCTAAAGTCCAGAGCGATAGGTGAGCCGTGCCACAGCGAGGGATGACTTTAAACTAAAAGCTGGCACTGTGCACGATGGTTGGCTTCTTGGGAGGTAAATGTGTCCGTTTGATCAATGGTCCCTTTAATATTTCCTGTGTATGAGCAAACACATAAACTCGGGAGCCCACTGGTTATGTCGTCCCCAAACTCCAAGATTAAACTGGTAAAATTGCTGAAAAGAAGTAAATACTACATAAACAATAAAAAAAGATAACTTAGCTCCAAATTGATATGAAATAACTAACATCTATAAAAACATCTAATACATTTAAATGTCAGTGACAAACGTTAAAATGACTGTAGATACCGATACGACAGGTACTAAATTCGAAATTCGGTCTCCGTTGTGTTGTGGGAACAGAACCTTAACGTGAATTGGGGACCCACTGTATTTTATTTACATTTCAAGTTGGATTCAATTCTCTTCACCCCATATCACTTTGTTTTACACGTATCGAAAATTACAGTTTTAGGCGCCCCCATCTCAGCCGGCAACATCTCCAACTCTCCTACCATGAGTCTTCTTTCCTTGCCTCACTCGTCGTGTTTAATGATCATCAGGAATCGGTCATCTTTTTTTTTTGTTAGAATAGCAATTGAGTTGTACAATGAAACTAAGGTGCTGAATTCCGGTGCAAAGGAATAGAACAAGGGGAAAGAGGAAGAAATATGAAAGGATCAATATACAGAAGACATATAAACACACATACGGGGACATATTGGGGACGGGGTAGCGGTTGTGTATACCCACAAGTGCGCTCAATTCCACGGTGATTGCAACTTTCCAATGAAATGTGCATGGATTTATACATACGCCATTATTAAGTAGTTAATTCATGCACCTCCTTTTGAGTATGGAGCCCCAAGACCAGTGTTGGGGGATGCGGTTTGAAGACCCACGTGTGTGCGATGGTATAGGTGCCATCAGGTCAGGGTGTCGTTTCAGGATGGATGCGGTGAGCGAGTGTTAAATCGCGGGTCCTCACAGGCTGCATCTCATGCGGCGTCTTATTGGCACCGCGGCACGGAGTGGTTTGTTCAAGGCGAAGTCTTATCGGTCCGTAAATCAGAGGCGGAGGCGGGACGCGACTGTGGAAATAATGGCGTAAGCTGTTTTAATTCGCATCACGCTGGGATTTGTCATTGTTACAGATGATGCTGTGTGAGGCCACCAGAGTCTTGTTAGGCGGGTTTGTGCGCAAGCCGACATGATTTACATTATCCAGAGCAAGGCGCTTGTATGTGTGCGTAGCCCTCTCATTTCGCGAGGACCCTCAGTGATCTCCCGGTTGGCGGGGCGGGGTGGGGGAGTGTTGGGAGGAAGGGGGATATGGGGAGCATCCACCTGCTGTACTTGCTAAAGCAACAGCCAGCCCGCTATCTCGCCATCTCAGCACGCAAATATAGAAAACCGGCACTGTCGCTGATTTCATTAGAGGTCCCAGAACGGCTCCTTGCACACCGAATTTCGCCTGCGAGGCCTCTTGAAACGGCTGTCGCTGAATGAAATTGTCTTCCTCGCATACCAGGACACACCAGGAACACAAACTCAAGCTGTCAACAAGTGGTTTGCAGACTTTCGATGGAGTTGCGATGGAGAGGGTGTAGAGTGTGTGTGTGTGTGGCATGGAGGTCCTTCTGCAGTTGTCTTTTTCCGGCGTGGTGCTACATTAGACTCTGAGTTGAGGCGCGCTGCTCCTCCTTTTAATAAGACTTGCTATCGACAGTCATAATGAAATGGAGTAGAAATCAATTAGTGCAAAGGAGAGCTGATTGTTTGCTACCTCTGCTACGCTAATTGCGTTGCCAAGAGGTGAGCAGCTCATCAACGCCGGCACCAAACCATCTTTTGAAACGGAAATCCATTCACTTCTCAAATAGAGCAAGTCGCACTTGCCTTTCATCAAGAAGGTGGGATCAGGCTCCGCCCCCATCCCCCACCAGGTTGTGCTCAAAACAACTGCCGGACGAATCACCAAGTAATTCTTTTCGCGGCTGCCCGGAATTAACCCGCAGCGCCACGACAAGGTGACTGGACTCGTTTCGATGCATCAACCACAAGTGTATTTGCGCGCGGAAGGAAGGCGCTCGCACCACTTTGACACCCCGCTTATCTCTTCTCCGTCCTCGGATGTCCTCGCCCGCTCTTCAGCCTGGCTCACCTTGGGCCGAAACAGCTCTAAGCTGGCTGTTGTTGCTTTTTTTCTCTAATTGGGCAACTAATTGAATGTCAGAGCAGAAAGCGACACCGAGCGGGATGGATTAAAGTGTCCGTGACGCACGTGAGATTGAGATAAAGAGAGGACGGCCACCGTGACGGCCGGAGCCGCAGGTCGGCTTTCTGTTTATTTCCCTCCCAGCCGTTTCACTCATTGGCCTGACAGAGGCTCTCTAAAACGTTTTTCGCGAGCGCGCTCTGTGGAGTCAGCACGGCCGAAATGGAGACACCTGGACAATAAACGCCTCATGAATTTTAAAGCAAACACACAGACTTTTCCTTTTTTCTTCCGATTCTCCCCAGTAGCTCCCCTCGGCCTGTTTACTTGGAAACATATCAAAATGCCAAATCGCGGCGCCTGTCGGAGTTGCTCGTCCTAATCTAGTTTAGGGCAACAAATCGCAATGACTATTATTACAACGAGGAGTTGACGCTATCAAAAAAACACTGACGGGAAAGGAGAGCAAATGATGTTTTATGTCTTGAAACGCAAATTTAAAGGGATGCGTCAATAAACATCGCTGTTTGACAAACACAAAGAAAGCAGCAGGCAAGTGCCGCAGTTATTTACACGGAAAATAAGTTCCACCCCTTTTTTTTGGTCGTTTTGAAAACACGCTCGGCAAACATCCCCCAGACTTCAGGGTAAATATACTTTTTGTCGCCACTGTTTTCATCCCAGCGCATTAAGCTGCCAAAGAGGCAGAGCTCTGGATGTAAATGAAGTATTTACGCCACAGTTTTTAAAGCGCTTTTATGTGTTTATAATGGAAACTATTACCATTTCTATTTCTCGGCCTTCTGCATGTATTAAACACGCGACACAAAGCGAATCTCCATTAGCCAGATAATGCGTCGCTTCCCCCCGTCGCATTTCAACGCAGCGTGCCTCCACATCCTCTGGTTGATGTCGAGAAGTCATTGGACTAACAAAAAAAAATAAAAGCAAAAAAGGCCGCCTGATTGTGATTCCAGCGCGACACATTCAATGGGAAACTGCGTATCGTTTTAAAAGTTCACTCACTGATTTGAATGTCAAGAGTGACAAATGCGATTTGGAATATTATTCTCGCCCTTCATTACAGTAAATGCTTTTCCCCGTGAATGTCATTTTTCTACCTAAACTTTGCTTTTTACTCGCACAGTGATTAGTTTTACAACTGACGTTTTGTTGCTGTCTGTCATTGATGTTTGGGACTGGGACTGTCTGTCCGTCTCTGACTCGACTTTCAGCATCAATTGCATCAGAACAGCTTCTTGATCGCAGTAATATTGAGGACGGTTTGAAGGAGTTCATATTGCAATGCAGTGACATTTGGCGAGGTTGATCAAATCGACTTGAAAGTGTGAGTCATGGATAGATATAATCATGAAATAAATTTTTTATCTTACTTTTTTTTCTGTCCGTGATGACAGGTGAGGCACTGCCTTTCTTGCCTCACCTGACCGCTCGTCACTGCTTTAGCAGTACTTAGACTTAACTGAACGTTCAGCTCAGTCTAACTTGCAACAAACCAAGTAGCAATTTCATTCCTATCTAACCTAGAAGAATTCGTGAAACGGATTAAGAAAATCGTCAGAAAGATGGTGATGATTGAGAAATGTCAGAGCACGGCGACTTAAACGGGGCTGGGCGGTCGCCTAGAAACGTTGTTGGTTCAATTGCAGGCTCCTCATGGAGAGATGCTGAGGCTTCTTTCAAAGTGCAGGGGACCCATTCTTTGCCAGAGTGCTGCCTGACATATTTATACAGCGTACACACCATTCAGCGTACACCCTATAAAGTAAACAAATCCACAGCGACATTCACACCGAAGGTCTTTTCTAAGACAAGAAGCTTCAGGATTAAGCTTTGCAGTGTAGCTGTCACCCCGTGGCCCTTGGGTTCGACCTCCAGCTGGAACTCTCCAACGCCTCCACAACCCTTTAACAGCACTCATGCAAGCAATCATCTCCAATCTGGACCTTTATTTTGCTGTGAGCCAACAATGAATACATCTGAAATACTGCTGGTTTCCTGGAATGTTTATTTTACAGCTTTCTCATTGACAAATTCAAATGAGATTTGCAAGGTTTTACTCACATAATAGCGCGAGTATTCAAATCAACAACACCCTTATCGCCTTGGATGTTACAAAGATTCCATATGCTCAACACAGTCCATAGAAACTGTGAAAAAAATCCAAACTTCCCATGTTCTTGGAAGATGTTTTAAGTGCTTTACTGTGCAAAGCGACATCACAATGCCCAAATTACAGATGGTAAACAAATCTTTGTGCCAGGTGATGTTACAGTTTCAAGCCCAGTCTGCTCTGGCCTACTTCTATTTTAGCAAAGCAGGAGCAGATGACTTTTTACGGCGGAGATCACGAGACTCGCAACTTGTCTCTGCTGCAGTGCCCAGGGCAAGGCAGCAGCAGTTACGGCGCCCGACAGAGTCCAGCGACCCCCCGCCCCCACGGGATAACGCGTCCCCTCGTCTGCCACCGCCACCAATCCCCACACGGGAAGCGATTTCGGCTTTGTTGTGGGAGGGCGGGAAGCAGCCAGCAGGGGTGACTTTCGTCACATCGTCGCTTCAACCTGGAGTGATGATGCTCTCCCACTCGCAGCTCGGCCAGGTCACCGTAATTCCAAAGCGACGAAGATTGACGAGTGCGTTCGATAGCAATCCCACCCAAGAGAGGTAAATTCGAAGCCGGCCTGCAGAGGAATCACGACACTCATCAGCGCATCCAGATCCCAAACAGTTACGGAATAAAAGCGGCGATGACTCATTCCCGGGCCGCGCCGCGCTGTTGTCGTCCTCTGCCGGGCAGTAGTAAATCTGCGACAGCAGGGGGAAGGTTATTTGTTTGGATGGTGCACAGGCCCGTGGACCGTCCTTGGGTGTTGATGTGTTCCTGAGGGGGCGGAACCCGTATCGACAATGCTCGGTGACCTGAGCAAAGAGGAGTAAATCAGGAGGTCATCCTCCCTGTGTGGGAACACTGGCCCGCTGCCGAGCGGGGAGAGAAACACACGGCAGTGTCTTTTTTTTGGGCCGCGTTCAATCCAGCTATAATTTCCCCCACGTAGTCATTTTATTTGAGACGGCCAAGGTGCCTCGGCCTCATATCTTTTACAAAGCAAAGCAAAGATTAAAGCCTGCAGACAAACGCAAAATCTAACAGCCTACGCAGGAGCCTGTCAGCGTACGCTGTGTATACTCAGGGATTCGCACTTCCCTCAGAGTGTGTATCCTGAGCCTGGCCGCCTCGCTCGCCCACACACACACACACACACGCACACTACGCAGACATCCTGCACAGGGGGAATTGCGGGTTATCGCAGTCACATCCCCATGAAGGTGAGGGAAAATGGCACAGATGGCCTTTTGCACTAAATCAGCAATTTTTCCAAAATGTGGTCAAACACTCACATGTGGAGTTAATTCACACACTAACCTACTTCCACTTTTGCTCCCCCAGCAATCTCATAGACACGCACAAAAAGTCCACACCCACACACACGCGTACGCACGGTACCATTCTCTGGAAAATGGTCAGGTACTGCCAACAACCTTCATGTTTATGTCCACTGTTGGAGGGCAGTAAAACGTTGATGGGACAGATGGCGAAGAGTTGAGGGGTGATTTAATGATGCCAAAATTTGCTGTTGCAGAATTAATATATAAGAAATATGCAAATACCCGCCCAAGCTATATAAACCCAAGCCCGAGCCACGTCACAGTCCAATATTTCGATTTAAACGCAGGTTAAAATCAGCGACACCACCTCGCCATAACCACGACACCCACCCCACCACCACCACCACCACCGCCACCGCCCACCAGCCTCCATCAGTCATGTGGCAGGAATGTAAACGTCTCCATTCCAAACCTTGGCAGATGGAGGGAATGTAAAATACCGCCGAGCTGTAATCTCGATGTGGCTGAGGTCCTGCGAGGCCCCCACGGGTTGGAAAGCGAGGAGGCGGAGGCGGCGGCGGCGGCGAGGGTGGTGTCGTAGGATGGAAGGGGTGGCGGTGGAGAAATGGAGTGTGACTGGGTCGGATATGACATAAAGTCTAAGTGTCACCTGGCGTCCCCGAGGCCCAGCTGCCGCACAGCCTGAGCCGAGAGGAGAGAAACAGTCATTAACCCCGTCACATTGATTCAACTCCGCCGACTTGTTCCTCCCCACCCTACCCCGGCCGACCCGCGCTGCCGAAATAAAGCGATTGAGGGGCCGTAATGATATCCTATTTTGCCATTGTTGCTGTAACTACACCCTCACGCTCAGCGAGCTTGTTCATTATACCATCAAGCTCCCAACGCGCCGGCTTTTGTTGTGGCTGTGACATATTTGATTTTGCTCTTTCTCCGCCTTTTGATTCGCAGACACCTGGGATTATTCTTTAAGGAATGCTATTTGGAAAGCAGCCTAGTGTGATAATGAAGGAACGTGCTGTCAGTCACCGTTAGATCTCTCCCGTTGTGCGGTGTATCAGGTGGTCCGCATACACACACGCACACACATACACACCCACGCACGCTTCCGCTACGCCTCCCTCACTCTAGCACCCCTCAAACAAAAATTTGGGGGGCTGCGGAGACGCTTATCAGTCCCTCTACCTCTCCGTCTTTCTGCGCATGCTGTTAGTTCATCAGACGAACCATCTGCCCGAGTTGTGTGTGTGTCGCTGCGTGTTATCCCCTCGGCACGCAGCTTCACGTGGCGCTGCTCTACCAATTATCTGATGCGTGCGGGACGCCCAGCGTGAGCCGCTGCCCACTGCACGAGCGCGGCGTCTCTGTGTTCACTCTAGGCAGCCTCGCCGCACGCCGCCGGATAATGGAGCGAGCTAGAGGCGGTCCTCTCCTCTGCCTCTCCTCATCACTCATTTGGCGAGATGATTAGCTTCCTCTCCGCAGCCAGCAATAATCTGCGGCGGCGTGTTTTTCATGGCCCATTTCAGAATTACTGCAGGTTAAACCGGGGAGCGCTCGCAGAGCCGGGTCGCCGCTAACTAACGCGGGCGGCTCTGTTTTTGAGCAGCGTACCATGCGAGACAATGAGGCTGCAGTGCCGCGTTCGCGTCCCCTCCGCCGCCATTGTGTTTGTGTATTCTTACGGACGGCCCCAGCTCCTAATGGGGAGGAATTGTTGGACTTTTATGCCTCATTTACACCTCACATTAGCATGCGATCTGTTTACTGTTACCCACATTTGGGAGGTGCAAAACACACCAAGAAGGCGCGGTGATTGTGTGTCAGTCACGACTAATCAGGTGTAAATGCGTTCCGCACAACTGGGACACGTTTGCTCAGCTCAAGTCGGTACCTGAGAACAGGGATTTGAAAAACACGTTGAGTGTTTTCTTTTTTTTTTTGTACAGTTTTTCACTTTTTGTTTTCTTCCGCTTCCTGCTGAGATCTCATCCCGTTCCTTCGTAAAATGTGTAACCCCCAGTTATTTCGTAGATGCTGGGAAGCAGAGATAGATTTTAATGTCGACTGTAGGTAGCGGAGGACCAGCAGTAAGCGATACTTCAGTTTGAAGTAGTTAATGTAAACAGTATTAGCACGGCTTTGATAGCAAAAGTTCTTATCAGTTGCTCATCTCAAACGGCTTTTTCTGGAGCGCAGAGCCCAGCAGAGGTTGTTATATCAGGCCCTGTCCTCAGCCTATCAATAACAGCGGGGAGATTGATCTTTTATTTGACAATAATTGGTGGAAATTGAACAGGCAGATAAGCGTGTGGGGTTTTTTGTGTCGTGCCTTGCCGCGGTGAACTCCGCAGCCAGCGAACATATGGTACAAGTTAAGGCAAGCGGACCTCATGCCGCCTCCTGAGCTCTGACTGAAACATACAAGTGTTCCTGCAGGGGATGGTGGGGCGGGATATTAGAAGAGGCCTGGAATCGAGAAATGCGATACACGGGCTCAGTGGAAGAAAAACAAAGTTATTTAAGCCTGCAGCCTTTCCTCTTATTAAAATAGTATCAAGGTTTTTATTGAATTTAGCGTGTTTACGGTCGGGGCAGCGCGAGCGGCCTGCTTAAGTGCGGGGCCTGGCTGGTGCGGTTTGCCATCGCCATCCTCGTTTTACGTCGTCGTGTTAAAACCAGAATTTACTCGCACGCGGGGCCGTGCAAGCGCGTTAACGGCTTTGCCCTCGTCTGAACGCGCGCGAACATATGCCGACGAGGTCTGGCTAGCACTTAAACACAACACTCTCAGCGTAGCAGTGTAGCGGTTATTGGTTGACTTTTTTTTTTTTTCTTTTCTGTTCTCCCCCTTTTTTTGGGGAGGGGAGGTATTATCGGCAAGCTCTTTTCTGCTCGCACTCCATTACAGTCGCACTCTGTATCTAATAATCTTGTCATTTTCCACCACATTTCCTCGACTAAGCAGTCAATTAGTGATGCAATACTTAGCCGCCTTCAAAAACCCTCAGAAAAATCGTGTCTAAAAAGGTTAATGCAATTTCAAAAGCGTAAAATTGATGGAATAGTCCGGGCTTGAGTGTTTCTCGCTCATTAGAGTTCATCTCCACACCCCGCTGTCCTCGTCCTCTGAGTTTTGGAAGAAACCAGACACGGAGGAAGTCGGAGTTGACTCCGCTCGATAGCATCTCCTTATCGCGGGCTGGTCTGTTGTTTCAGTCCACCCTGCTCGCCAGCCGCCATTATGTCCTCCTCACTTTCGATGGCGTTTATCAGCATCATATCAGACAGCGAGAGGAGGAATGTTATCGCCTTATATAAATGAAAAGGTTTTGACTGGAGACACAAGGGACCACCGAGCTGATATCTTGTTTTAGAATATCTACCCAGCAGAGCCGAATACCTGCGATGACACCGAAGCCTCGCCGTCCCTCCTGCTTTCCTCTCAATTCGTTATTTATAAACAGGCATTCATGATTTAAACCTAGAGAGAATGGGGCTCCGTCTTCCGGAGGGTAGGGGTTGGGGTGGGGGAAAAGACTCTCATTCCTGTTACACAATAAGCCTCTCAGCGGTATGTCTGCCGTTCAACGCTGTAAAATCCCGGCTTTCAAAGTTTATCCGAGTGTCAGTCTTCACAAGCGGCGTGATCTCGCCACGCAGGGGTAACTGCTACATTCGGAGAGACGCGCTCACCCCAGACTCCCGCCCGTAATTTGTCAGGCATTATCTATCGACAACCCGCTAGCATTTCACCCGCCGCGCCGGAGAGCTGCTCTGAAAAGTTCAAGCGCGGAGCAATTGTTTCAATATTTTTCAGATGGTGGAACGCTTTCCAAAGGTTAACTTTCAGTCTGAATTT
>OMPJ01011138.1:0-10324 GCA_900312935.1 Carapus acus
GTTTCAAAAATCTCCATGGTGTGTGTAACTGCCTAGGTGATACACAGTGAGATCTGAAACTGCACTTAGTCTGTGAGCTAAAAAACAAGAAAAACTGATGATCAAAATTAAATGGATAGAGAGAAAAACAATATTCAGTGTAACAAATGATTAGGGGTGGGCAAATTCAATCGCTTGTGACATTGACACATGGAAGAAACAGTTCGTAAGCGTTTGAATCTGATCAGGAATTCCTGTACTCATTTCCTGTGGCGGACATGTTCTGGATGTTGGCAAATTGGAGCTAGCAAGCTTTGGGACACAGACAATTGGTCAACAATCTGTTTCTTTACTCACTGGCAGAGCTGTGTCACTTGGGGCTGCACCACTACCAATCTCACAAGCTGAGCCTTAAGATTGCTGGGTAGATTCCAGTCTCCTCCTCCTCTGAGTAAATTGTTGAAATGTTGTCAAGTGCTGAACTCTAACAGCCTTATGGACGCCTTACTTAAGTAACCTATTGCTGAATAGTTTGACTATGGGGACCAGATTTCTCCAATCAGGGATAAGTAAAGGTCATATCAAATACAAAAAATCAGTTCATCTTTAGCAGTCTCGACAACATCGCACAGTAGTTCCAAAGAGCAAAAGAAAGCAAGCAATCCAAGACAATTACGTGCTAAAAAAAACTGCCATGAAGACACTTAGAAACTTCGGCAAAGTCTGACTCATAAGTTCCCCGGCAAATTAAAAGAGTTGGCAGAGCAGCTTTCAGTGTGTGGAGAATGAAGGTGGTCTGGCATACACAACAGCAAAGAAAGCCAAATAAATAAATAAATTCCAAAATCACATCAGTCAGGCTTAAAGCATTTCAATAATTGTACTGCAGTATTTCTGAAATGCTAAGCAACTGCTCCAAGAAATGTTCTATTTTGCTTATACAAAGGGTGATAACGAAGTGGCTTCAGATAATGCTTGCTGCCATATGCACCATGATAGTGATGTCTAAAAAACTAAAAAGCACCAATACTTACAAAATCGAACAAGACAAAAAATGATAATAAAGACATACAAACTACGGCACATAGTTCATAAGACATGAAAATTAACAGATTCAGTAGCATTGTCTAAATCAACAGCACACCCAGGAGAACTACGAACAGAACAACAGGTATTGAGGATCTTGAGCTCCAACCACTTGCTTCTAATAAAATTGTAGTTTTTCATTATCTTTCTTGATGACATGTTTTGTACCTTATTTCTTTGATTAATGGGGAAACTGCCCTTAACCTGCCCTCAGTTATCTTCTCTGTCCTTGAGTAGGAGTAACTGTTGCTGGAATATCTCTCTGGGCTGAAAAAACAGATTTGATTTCTGATTTGAGGAGCACTGTGCTGCTCAATAATTCCTTCACCGACACCTTCGTCCTACCTCTGTCCTGCAACACAGCAGTGTTGCATTTCTCCACCTGTCATCAATTGTTCTCTACAGATTATCAACAAACAAGTTCAGTGTAATCTGAGGTGCATTCTCAATGTATGTGCCAGGGCTGACAAATACACTTGAGAGTAAAAGAGTGCAGGGGAGGATATGGGCAGTTTTGGATGCTCCAAAATTCCTACTTGCGATTGCTACGCATGATCTTGACTTGTCAAGTCAGTGATCATTTATTCTCAGAACGTTTCGTCAAAAATGAACAAACAATGAATAAAGAATTATAAAATGGACTTGGATAATTCACACAACAATACTGCAACTGGTCATTAAGAACTCCAATGATTACTGTTGCGTGGCGATTGTTTTTGTTTTTAGCATCTGCATCAACTGCAACACATCCTATTATGACGGTGTTCTGTCCATACCAGAACGTTTAGAAGCAGCCTCTGCCTTAAGCTAAGTCAAAATAGTTGTTTCTTGTCATTTTCTGTGTCAAGCAATTCAAGTCCGGGAAATATCAAAAACGCAACGCAGTTGGTGCTAATGCTAACTAGCATGCACACCACAGTGCATTTAAATGTACAGTTGGCTCAAAATACTACGGTTACATCCGTCACATGTTTCAGGCTATGTGTGCGTAACAACTTCGGCTTAACGCTATTACTTACTCAACGCGGGTAATGGCACGATAGCTCGTCCGTCCAAAGAGGCAAAATTCTCAGTGTTAGAAAATGCTCTCTGCCGCTCTTGCTGCGGAGCTCCGGCACGGGAAACATTTCCGCGTTCCCCACCATCAGCACTGACAGAGGGGCGTGGAGGGGGCGGCGTCCGCTGAAAATCCAAATGCACCCTGTGTGTCAGGGGAGCGGTTGTAACATCTCAGACACCCTCTGTGTTCTCACGTCGTTTTCACACGCCCGCTCTACTCATTCCCTAACACAGGTATCATGAAGGTGTAATAGTTCCGCGAAAAAATCAAGAGTGATTGAGAGTGATGAGAGGGCCTTGACGTCACCTGCTTATCATGTCACATAGGTGAGGCGAGAATATCATTAGATTTGGAGGTCGTAATGTGTCCTCATCTTCTCCCACTGGGGTTTTTGGGATTCTACTTTAATTTCGCCGGGAAATTGACTCCTGCATTTGACCTGTCCTCATTATTTTGAGAAGCAAGAGGCTGCTCAGGCACACAGGGATTCAGTGTCACCTTCAAGGACATGTTGAAATGTAGCTTTTGTAATTTTCAAATCAGTTTTCATGAAGTAAATCTTCAATCATCAGGTGTTGCAATTTTGAATTACATTTCCATAAATCCACTATGACGCCACTTGGAGCTGACCCCACCGATCAATCACAGTGCGTGGCCAATCAGGGGGCTTGGTCTATTAGCAGACAATTCCAAACATTGCACCGTAAAATGATTGTAAATAAGTTAGGATTTTGACAAGATATCTTTGCTTTTTGACTCTGTACTCTCAATTTGTTTGAATGTTCGAAATTATATCATTCACAAGTCTCCAATTTCACTCCTTGCCCAATCATTTCCTCTGAATCAAGACATGAGTTTCTGTCATAATCTTGCTGCTCAATATCAAAATAAAAAGTTGTGTCATGACTATTATTTAACAATTAATCATACAGATTTGTTTCTTTTCGGTGGAATTTCTTTCATAATGCAACATTCTTTAATGCAATAGATGATACACACCACCTGTTACCAAACAATGCATCAACTGTGGATGTGTGAAGGTCAAAACACATTTCTCACCTGAGGATCTATTAGGAAATGTATGTGTATTTTTTCAATCATCTAGAACAGAGACAATAATTGAGGATAAGGGACCTTCACATCGGTAACATAACAAAGCAAGGGAGAGGATCATTTGTGTGTGTAAAGATATGACTAAAGCCTCACAGTCAACATTGTTCACAATGACAATTGAATGACTTTTTAACGATGAAACATTCCTAAAGCAAGGAAAAAAGATTTGAAAAAATCTTATCAAAAGATCTAACATGCCGCAGAGTTAAATGCAAAATACTGATCCAGATCAAAAAACAATACAACAAACACAGCACATGGTCACTAGAGGTGATGCATGTACTTTCCCAGCATGTACTTAAATGCCTAGAATATCTGAAAAAAAAAACTGATATGTTTTAGTAGTATGAGCCATGAGCCAGACATGATTAAATTCTTATGTAAAATGTTTTACACTTGTCCACCAAATTCTATCACACCTTTGCTGTCAGGTAGGTGTTTATTCTGCAATAACTTAAGAAATGCTGAAGTGAAAAAAATGTTGGCGTGACTTGTGAATACCATTCATCTGACAATACAAAGGTGGAGTAAGGGATGGGCCTGCCACTGTTGGATCAGAACAAACTGCTGCCTTGGTGACCTGTGTTTGTCAGTGACGTTAGTAACTTGCGTGTTTGAGACAATGCCTCATTGCTGACTGTTGAATCAGGAACCTTGTAAATCCATAGGTACGTCCAAAGCAGACTGCGCTCCAGACAAGTAAACAAACCAAATAAACATTGGCCTTTTGTTTAAAAAAGGGGTGAAACCTGATCATTGACAGAAGTCTTTCTTAAATGGTGATTTATGGATCAGAAGGAGGCTTCATCGGACTATAGAGAGAGGACTGTCAGCTGCAGACAATGGGCAGTCTCCAGTTACAGCAGCCACTGAGAGGTTACGTGAGCACAGTCGTGTGTGACTATAAACGAACAAGAAAGTCGATCCACATCGCCTAATGAGGTGTGTGTTTATGTTGTATGTTACGAGACTGGCAGCATGATGAAATGGAGGTTACACACCCTGAGTGTGTTTACCTTGGGTGTGCCCTTCTCAGGCGAACCTATGGGTATGGATCATCATTCATACTGCTCAGAGACATCCATCGTGGCGTGTGCTCATTTGCCCCCCCCAACACACACACACACACACTCACACTCCAACGAGGCTGTTCGACAATGACCTTCAGGGAGTATTTGAATGTACTTCTCTTTCTTGTTTTTCCTTTTTTAGGTCTGTTTTTATTTTTTGCGTTGGCGTCAACTTCAGAAAGGAATCAAGAAAAACATTCTGACACTCCTTTGACCACAAATGCAGCATCTTTGAGGTTTCACGCAACAAATGGAGTTTCTGGTGTTTGTTTTTCGGATTCGGTCTGCAACACGTTTAGGGACCAATTCAAGAAATGGTGAGGTAGTGGTGAGGCAACAATGTTCATTTATGGTCTCCCTCTCATCTTTCTTCTGCACTGTTACGACCATCGCGTTCAGAACTCTAAACCTGTCAATGATTCATTGTTTGCGATAATGCCACAGAATCGATCCTGATGTGCTGGCTGAGAAAAGAAAGATTAGTGGTACATCACATTCATGTCCACAGATTTACAGCCTAGCTAATTTCATAGCTACCATACTCAACCAAGAACATTTTCACCACATTTCAATCAGCAGCTGCTTGTGTTGACTTCTTCCTTTGGAGTGTTCTCTATTCATGTCACAAACAATTGTGCAATTCCTAATGTGATGTGTTATGTTCACAGCTTTTATTAGATAAAGTGTATGAAACATGATACGACATGCTAATGAACAGCATACAGAGCTGGGCAGATTAGTTATCTGCAAACTTGCAGACAGTGTTGGCATCTTTGTACAGCCCCCATCATGTGATACATGGCTGCAGTAACGTTATGCTGTAAACACAAGACTGTATAACACCTCACTGAACTAAAACGACTAAATAAAAGCTAATGTCTGGGATAACTTCCACCTCACTGCTGCGGCTGGCACAACATACTCACATCCACACTGCAGTAATTGCAATATGTGTACAAATACAGCCATCATGTACAGTACTGACAGATACTGCCATATCACAGCACTCGTGGTATTGCGTGCCACACTAACTCTCACTCTGTGAATCACTGCAGCTTCTGCTTGCAGCTGGTCCTTGTCTGACTGAGAATTTGCATTTATATTGCATCGCCCACACAGTAGGAAGCACTGCATCTGAGAAGGTGTGACCTCAGATGCTTTTCATCATGGTGCAAAAACACGTGGCACATGGAAGCGGGACGATCCACAACATATCAAAAACTCAGTATCACCCAATTTCTTGAAATTGTATATGTGTGTTTGTCTTTTTAAATCTGATTCCATTTGTTAGGAAAGTTAGGTTGCAGTGTCAGTTGAAAAGTATTTGCTGTTTTATACCATTAGTTTGAGAGTTCATTATCTAGTTTCTGTCATGACCCGCACAGGTGCGGTAAAGAGTATTAAGTGTCCGCCCTGGTTAAACATTAAGGAAGTTGCAGATTACACCCCACCAAAGGGAGTATCCCTAACAATTATTGACCAAATGACCCATAACCACTCACATTACCTTCCTTTGTAGCAGATGAGGGATTTTACTGTCTAATGAGGGGATGTGCAATCTGGAATGCGGTGAAATGCAGACAGAAAGTTGCTTGAAGAGTCACTGTAAATCAGATGGATTATCTTTGATTGTTTAAGGACAGGAGTCGCTGAAGGACACACTAATATTGTAGATTGTGCTGTCTGGAGCCAGGATGTAGTACAATGAAAAGATATTCATAAAGGACGTGTTCTGCATCGAGATCAGCGAGAAATCTTTGAGATGGATCGGCTGTATTATAAGTGCCAATTGCTAACCAGTAATTCACTTCTATGTATGACACATACATGGAATACACATACATAGATACTTCTATATATGGTGCTTTCTTCAAGACAAGAAGAGGCAACAATGTTCTCTCTGTATTTTAGGGCAATATGTTCAAATCAGTGTTGAGACAACAGATGTTGTTTTGGCAGTGCAGCACGTAACAGCTTTAAATCTTGTCAACCAGCAAAACAAGTCAGTGTAAGTGGACAGAACTGTGCATACTGTCATAGCAGTATCTATAAATCCTTCCTTTGCAACGCTGATAATTTTGAGGTATTACTGACAAGTTCTCTTGGATTTTTTTTGCAAGTCACTGATAACTGTGCACCGTAGCATATGCCTAAGCGCTGAAAGTGAAGTGCGTTTCTCGCACGTCTGTGAAAACATGTATGATGAGGTGATTTATGAATGATGTCATTAACACTTCACGATGTCGTTACGGTGGGTTAAACTGGATGAATAATATAAGTGGACATGTTGTGGACTGCAATATGTAGTGACTAAGGGAAGCCTTGTCCAATTACATGCCTGAGTCTGACCTTCTATTTTCAGTTTATTTCGATGCAAAATAAAAAATGCAAATGGACAAATATGCGACTGTTCAAGTCCGTATATGCTACGGAGTTGACTTTAAGACTTTGTTCACCTCTTAGAAACAGACATATTGCCGAACTTCTCTGGATGCAAGTGCAACTATATTATCACTGCTTTGTGGCATTGTATCATATCTGTGTTGCACCGTCCATTTATTGAATACTCTTTCGCGGTCCAATTTGAAGAAAAATATCATGACGTAATGATGACGAAATTGTTCAACAACGTGTACTTTGCGCTGTAGTTCATCAATGAAAATTTCGTCGCAGATAATCAGTACTTATTCCGACTGTTTTTATCACGCAATTCGAGGTTTCTTCCAGTTAAAGGACAGTTTTTCCTCGCCGCTGTTGCCAATGGGCGATATGTTCGGTCTCGGTGCATTCATTTTATAGAGATTGAATATTCAAATGTTGAGGAGCTTGTACCTGCTCCATCTTCGCAAAAGCCTTGTGATAACTTCTATTACCATTTGGCGCTACACAAATAAAATAAAATAAAATTGAATTGAATAGTGTGGTGGGGACTGGTTGTGAGTCTAACCATTATACATGGCCTGAGACAGTTGAGGTCTTTAAATCATGCAGTACAGTAAAATAAGATAAGTCCTTTGGGGAATCAATAAAGCATCTCAATGGACCGCAAATATGCGCAAGAAGGGAGTTGTTCGTCTCCCCGTAATTGCGACAAACGAGCAGCACTCACTTCCACACCAAGTGTGTGATTACTGCACACTGGTGCAGCACTGGGCATGTCTACGGAGCCGTAGTCCAGCCCCGCAACCCGCCCACCACCCTCCCTCTTCCCTTCGCTGCGTCTCGGTCCGCCCGCAGCAGTCTCCTTTCACGGCGAGCTTTTTCACTACAGAGATGGCTGCGAAAGTGTGCAGGTCGGTACTCCTGTTGTCCCGGAGCAGCGGAGCGGTGGCCGGCAGCTTCCCCGCACTTGTTGTCCCTTCACAGCGACACCATCCGCACATAAGACCGGTGAGTCCCAGGACGGTGGTGCTCTCCGGGCAAAGAGGAGGGAGGAACAGGCGGGCGGGCGGGTAGGCAGGCTGGACCGGTGGGGAGAAAGCGGGGCTGGCTAGGGAAGTAAAGCTAACTAGCCTAAAGATTCTCCGCCGTTCTGTTCTAGTGTGTTGAGCACGAGAAGATGCAATACGAAACGTGTGCCATATATTCATATCTTTTTTCGTTTTGGGGTTTTATGGCATCCTCTGGAAGCCTTGCAGTTTTTTTTAGAAGCGCTCGCTGGAGCCCCACAACAAACCATTGGCGCTGCCCCGCCGTGTACAGTAGCAAACCAGATTCCCTACTGCCATGAAAACCCTCACTGGACACGTTCTCTTCCGCGTTCTTCAACTTGAACAATCTGATTGATCACCCACCGCTTCTTATCTGTCTGTCGTGTGGTATGTAACGATGTGTCAGTGTGGTCACAATGTCTTTGATGTGATAAAAATGGATGTGGTTTACGTTAAGATGATTTGCTGTATGTTTATGAACTACGTTGTCTATCAAGAGCTGTACGTGTCTAGGTTGTCAGCATCGTTTGGGGCTGTATCTTTATATGGTCCTAGTTGCCTTGTTGCTTGTCCTTTCTCAGCTGGTACATGGTGTGTGAACTGCAGCACCCCCTGTATGTGTGTGTGGTGCAGTAGAAACTCACACTAATGAATACCCCCTCCACCCCCCCATGGCTGGAGGAGGAGAGCGACTGTCACTTTTTGCTGGATGTGTGTATGTTGAGAGTGCGAGTCTGGGACAGAGATATGGACTCTTTTTGGGGCTCACACAGACATGCACACATAGACACATACACTCACACTGATGCGCACACTCATTCACTCACTCACTCACTTGCTCTCTCTCTCTCTCTGACACACACACACACACACACACACACACAGAGATATGGAAGCCCACACTCAGATGATGTCAGACTCTCCAGCCAGCCTGCTGTTTCTCCCCTCCCTTGCGGGTGTTTCCCCGTTCAGCTGGGAGACCCTGGGTTTTCCTGCAGAATGAATGCGTGCGTGTCCTTTAGCACAATCGCTGTAGTAATCGGGCGCTCACAACAACCACGACATAATTGTGATTGCAAAGCTCAAGCCGGTTCCGCTTGTAGAGCCTCTTCCTGCATTGCTGATTCTCTACCTCCTGCACAAACTCCCGAGCCTATTCATCTGACGCCTGTGACGGGGGGGAAAGGGAAGACACAGGGTGGAACGGAACATAAAAGAATGAGGAAGTTGGTGCAGCCCAGAGCAGGCCAGCCCTCGTTGCACTGAAGATAGCAGTGGCAGTACTACTGCGACAATGGGGCGGTCAGTACCTTCACCTTCTGTATTTTCGTGCCGTTTTTCCCGGTCTGTCCTTTTCAATTGCCCTTTTGACAAATAACCAAATTGCCGCAGGCAGTATGAAATCCTGTTTAACTGGGTGGCTCTGACATTGGCCTCGGAGGTTTAATAGTTGTCATAGTGCACACACTTTTTATCCTTTGCTCTGCACTGGTGCCTGTCAGTGTTGTTCCCTTTGACTCATCTGCTAACATTAACATTTTGAGAATTAATGATCTTCCCACTGTAGTAGAAAGGTACAATTAAGATAAGCAATATTCCTGGGTGAGTTGCCACCAGGAAGAGTTCTCAGCAGACTTGCAGCTAATAAGTTTTCACGTTGTGCCCGCATCCACAGAGGCACAGCTGATACATTTCCTAATGCAGGCCCATCCATATGTGGCAGCCAGTAATGTCTTGGTCTTCAAGGTAGTGTGATGATTCTTTGCAGTAATTGTGTCTATAAAGCTGCAGTGGAATGTTGATGTTACACTTGTGTAAGGTTTGTCAGTCGGAGAAATTCTTGTAGACACAGACGTGCTGTGAGCAGAGGAAATAATGAAAATGGAGCCGCCATCGTACTGTGGTGAGTTTGTGATGGATCAAGTCCATGTGGATGCAAAGCACACCTCAGACTCGACTTGCACTTAACCTGCAGGGGAATGATATTGAGTGAATTGCAGTTTAAAATGACCTGTCTTCCACATGTGTTTTGTGGAGCTGAGCCAGTGTCAATAGAAAGCCTTTACAAGAATTATTTGAAGTAACAGTGTGAATATTGGATGTTCTTTGCTCTAATCAAGCCAACATTTTCATGCTGCAGTCACGGCGTGGATGGTCAAAATTCGGAGGAAACGATGACCAAAGCATTGGTCTGTGAGCTAAAATCGTATCATGTTCAACCCAAAGTTATTTATCTCCACTTTAGCTGACATGTTCATTAAAATAGAGTGTTTAGTTGCAGGGGCTGCAGGGTTGAGGCCTAGGCCTGGCTTAAATCCAATCAGGATTGTAAGTAAACTAATTTATTCCTGCAGCCCTGACGCACTGGCGGCCGAAGTTATCAGGATTAGTGCGATAGAGAAGTGACTGTCAGTTTGTGGCTGTTGTCCGCTCACTGAGTGATAAGATGCTTGAATGATTGATAAATCTGTCCACATAGTCCGGGCCATCAATTCAAAGCTGGCCCGCCTTGCCAGACTGGTTTCTGCCGGAATTTATGACCACATTTATACATGTGAATAAAGGGGGAAACGGGGGTTCATTGT
>OMPJ01011139.1:0-10356 GCA_900312935.1 Carapus acus
TGGCGACAGCAGCGCGGGCGACCCCGGCGGCGACCCCGAGCAGGCCGTTTGGGCCAGTTGGTGCGCGGTGACAGAGAGACTCTCCTCCTGTGTGTGTGTGTGTGTGTGTGTGTGTGTGTGTGTGTGTGTGTGTGTGTGCGTGTGTGCGGGTCGGGGCGCAAGTCAACAGCCGAATTGATGGCGGGCCGCCTCTGGACCTGGTCTGGGGCCCGGCTAACGGTCGTGCCCGTCTAACCCTCCCCTGCACATCTGAATGCCGCAATCAGTTTCATTGAGGAATTAACAAGAGCATTAGAGTGGAGGACACAAGCAATCAGTGTCCCCCAAGTCCTCCGTGCCGCCTGGCCGGCATAAAGCATTAGGGAGCGTCTGATCCCGCATCACAGAGAACACGCATCTCGCACGCCGCCCCGGCACAAAGGGAGAGGGAGAAATTGTTGATTTAACAGAGGGAGACGAGGCGATGCATTCGCCGTCCGTCTTAGAGGACCAAGGCCCGCTCGGCGTGTTGTCCTCGTTGGACGTAATGGTCTCTGCTGGACATTGGACATCTGTTCTTGTGAGCTGAGAGTTGTTTTCGAGGTATTAGCTATAGAGGACGGAGACATTACCGCGACAAAGAAAACACATTGGTGTGGGGCTGGTTCAGTGATGGTGTGCTAACCTCAGAAAAACAAAAACAAAAACATGGTGGACAATGGCACCCGGCCAAAGACTCCTACACCTCCTTTCCACCTCTCTTCCTCTCACACACACAAAATCGCACACAAGGTGTGAAGATGATGCCTAACTACCTCGATTCTTTGTGTTTACAATAGTATATTAGCAATATCCGCGCAAAAAGGACCGTGATGAGATGCTGACTCGCACTTTTGGCACGTGACTTGGACTAAATTTCCTCGAGAATGAGACACTGTGCTGAAGCACTCCACCGTTCACCGCCCCTAACTGCGTGCCACTCACGAGGGCTGAACCCCGCTGCTGCGGCCGCATCCCCTTCCCTCTAATCCCCAAATCCTCAGCGCAAACATGTCCGACTGGGGCGCGCAATCTACCCCCGCCGTTACCTTAAAAGCCAAGCGCCGACGGTTTCACCTCATTAGCCGCGCCAGAAACGATGATAAAATACCTGAATGGGCCACAACCGCTGGTGGCATAACTGCGCTAACTGACATTGTGACATTGCTAAAGCTCAAAGCACGACAGAGAGTCAGGAGGAGGCGGCGGCGGCGGCGCGTGGGGCTACTTATTAGCCACAGATAGCGCTACGGCGGTGTCGTGTGTGTGAAGCCTGGGCGCGCTGCCCCTGGTGGCAAGACCTCGCCAGGCGTTTAGTTTTCAGGCCACACGTGCACCTCATCGCTCGAACATTCATCATGACGCCGCAGGAGGTGGGGGACCCGGGAGCAGTGATACAGATTACACACACGCACACACGCACACACACACACGAGAGCAGCAGATTTGTGGCCAAGGGAGGAAGCGGCGAGCTAGCTGTGCGGCTGTGGCGAGGCAGCAGAGAGGAAGGAAGGATGAACGGAGGAGGAGGAGGAGGCGGCGGAGGCTTTGCGGGCCCTCCGATGCTAATGACATCCTGTTGGTTTAACTTACATTGACAGTAATGACCTTTCAAGCTGCTCTCCAGCACGAGCCGGGGAAATTTCTAGAAAGAAACTCATAGATTTAGACGGTCCTCTGCATTATTAAAGGGCCATATAGCGCCGAGGAGCCGTACGCGGATTAATCCATTTATATTCGGGAGGTTGGCGACGGCTATCCCGCGCCGAGAACCTTGCTTTGTGTTTCATCATTTGGAATCTGGGGGCTGCTTTAATCCAAACGGGTAATAGAAAAGGACGGACTGCTCGCCAAGGTTCACATTGTTGTGCGGCTCGAATCTATTTCCGCAGTCTTACCCAGAGTGTCCCCCCAATCTAAATACAGATTGGAGCGTGTGGCCAGCTGCTCCGCACCTGAAAACCGGCTCGGTAGACAAGTTCTTTTGAAGCGAAGGACCCGTCAGTCATCTGTCCGCGGTCGTATCGATGTTTGCCGCAATCGTTCCGCGTTCTCACTGATACCGGGGCAGCCTGAGATTAACAATTACGTTATCTGAGCACATTTCTACAGGACGCCGCCGCCGTCGTCGTCGTGTGTGTAGCCTCCGCGGTGACAACACAACATGTGGAGAAAACAAGATGGATGATGTGCGTGTTGCAAACATAATAACTTACAAAATCCGGGCAACATCACAGATCAGGAGTTGTTATTATACACACAAAGGCAGGAACGTCTCTGCGCCGTTGGTATAACGATGAATATATGGCGCTCTAAACTCCAAATGAAAAAATATTCCTTTTTCTCTCCCACAAAAGCCGCAATGGCGATGCTACAATTTTAATTTCCTCAGATGCCGCACGTTGTCACTTCACAGAGAGCGAGTGTGTAGGAGCCTTAACATAAATCCAGCTTTGAGGGGAAAAAAAAAAGAAAAAAAAAGAAAAAAGAGGAAAGAAAAAAAAAAACCCTGGCAGCTTGAGTAACAGCTTGCCACATCATTCTTATGACCGAAGAGGCCTTATAAAAAGCTACTTGATAGGTGTGGTAAATGCTGCCAGTACCAAAAGCCTTTCTCAGGGCCTGCCTGGCTTCTTCAGGGGCGCTCAGGATAAATAAGCCTCTTTTAATGAGAGTTTAAGTCGTGCTGAGCTTATGTACTCGCACTGCGGCAACACAACTCATCACCTGCTGGGATTACACGCCGCCGCTCCTCCGTCCGACTCTCACGCGCTCATCTTCACAGGCATCTGCTGATTGACGGGTCAGGCTGCGGTCTAGCGCACACGCGCTCATACGCGGGAGACGGGGATTGATGACTTAATCCTGGCGGGATGGCGCGGGAGTGGTACCACCAAAAGGATCACGTGTACGCTTTGTGCGTGCCTGCGCGTGTTCTCGCAGAACACACACACTGCGCGGCGGCGGCTGCTGCCGCCTTTCTAAAACAGCAGCAAATCCGCCGCCGTGCTGCGATCAATAACAGATTAGTAAACCAACTGTCATCTGATCTGCTACAAGTTGAGGTCACCACGCGGCTCAGATTCATCCAATTAGCGCAGATTTGCAGCTTCCTGTCTCTCCGAACAAGCCCCGCCCCTTGAATGTGATTGAGTGGTTTTGGAGGAGGATATTATAAACATTTAAATTTGACCGAGTGGCCGGACTCGCCGGTCTGAAAGCGCAATTTATTAAAGCTCCGGTCTGAAGGCGGGGGCGAGCCGCGGCCGAGCGTTTGAGCGGCCGGCCGCTGCCAAAAGATGATGACTGATCGCAAATCAAAGCCAATACACGGCGGAGACACGCCCACCGAGAGGACGCGGGCGCACCAAAACAACGCCGAGCGGCGCCGAGATGCTCTTTTCATTCCCTCATCACTGTCCTCTCCCCGAGACGCAAATTGAAAAATGTGGTGGACAGGCCCCCGGACGGAGGGATGACAAATGAGGCGGCGGAGTGGAGAAAAATGGGGCGGCAGAGGACATTTCCTCTTCATTTAGGAATGAAAGGGAGAGGGGAGCCAGACAGCGGGCGGCACTTATTAAAAGACAAAAGGAAGCGGACAAAGACGGTGAGGAGGAGGAGAGGTGCGGGGACGAGGACGTGTCAGCCAAGACAGCTTCCGCGGCGAGGGACGGTCTGCGGGCCTCGTCCTCTACCCCCCACTTTGCCACGGGACTCAATCAAATCCTCCTCATTCTGGAAGGCCGGGCGGCGGCGGCGGCGGCGGTGGCGGTGGCGGCTTGTTTCGCTCCCTCAATTAAACGCTCCCGAGCACATAGTTAACGACTGTTTTGTCCGCGGATCAATAAAGGGCCTGTTCATTAAAAGTCCCTCTGCTTCCTCAAAGATCCCTTCGCTCTCTCCCCAGCCGAGCCGCCAAAGAGGTGGCGTGGCCGGCGTGCTGTGTCTCATCTCGGTTTTTATGTCTTTGGCTCCGCTCGGCGCTCTGTTGGCGCGCGATGGGGAAGGATGTCGGAGGAGGAGTGCGAGCGGGCAGGACACGCGTCTTTGGAGGGAGAACAGAAGTTGAGGACACAGTCCGGTTTGTGTGGGGCCACACGAGGAGCAGACCACATGTCTTGCCTAAAGGCACTACGGTCGGAGGCCCCCTCGACATCCGCTCCACCTCGGACTACATTTGACGCTCTGGGATCTTGCCGAATTTGACCACAAACAACCCTTCAGATAAACAGGTTATGCTAACGCAGCGATGCTATTGCACGGCGTGGGGCCCACTCCACATTAAAGGTAAAATAATAGTGGTTCACACGACTCACGAGCAAAAGCGCTGCAGCTCCAACGCTGGTTAGAGAAATGAACGACCCAATTACCGCCTCTGTCGAGTCCTTTCAAAGAACATTATCACGCAATGACTCAGCGGAAAATACAGCCTCAAAAACACCATAGTTACAGCTGCATTGGCCGAATCCACATGTGTCAAACGTGGCCCGCCGCATCATTATGTGGCCCACGAGTGCTTGAATGACTGTTTCACTTTAAGTCTCCTTCATCTTATCGTGCATACACCCACAAACTATACCTCCAAAAATGCATATGGATCAAGTTACTCATAAAGTGACGCAGCTGTGCCTGGCCAGACTTCATAAAAATGTCAGTTTGTCGAGAAACACCAATGCAGACGTGAAGAAGTAAGGGAACCAAGTTGTTGACTAGTTGATTGACTGTTCACTGATTAATAAAAGTTTTTTTTCTGATGAAATACATGGATGTACATCATAATAATAGCTAAGACCTGACATATTTCATCATTGTCAAGATGATATATTTTGAAATGAGTTGTTAACTTTTACATGAAATAACATTATACCTCCTTAATGCTTGCCTTTGTCATCTGGCCCCTTGAGGTCGCCATGCTGATGTGTCCCTCGGTGAAAATGAGCGAGGCCTGACATATTTTCACATGTATGCAAATGGATATTTGCAGATTCAATGCATTTTAAAAAAAATATATAGATTTATTATATTTCATTGTATTACAATGATATCTCAAAATGAATAGTTACGTTTTACTTATAATTACATTACCCCCTTGATAATTGCCATGCTGACGTGGTCGTCCATGAAAATGAGTCTGACACCCCTGGTCTGACCCTTCAGGGCTCAGGTTCAGAGCTCAGGGTTAGGGCTGGTTGGGGGTTAGGGTTAGCCTGGGAGGACAAAGGCCTCCCTTCTTATTGGCTGACAGCGGTGAGGGCAGCAGTAAATTTGTTGGATGCTCGCGGACATTTTGACACCGACACTGTTTGTTTACGGTCTGTTTACCTTTTCCCTCCACGGCCACACGTGGCAAACTGTCACTATTGTCTTGTAGCCAGAGCTCAGTAGCATCATAGCTTCAGAACGCAGGACACAAATCGCCGTCCAATCCGCACATCTCGTAAAGTCAAATCGTCAATAACGGCGCCCGTCACAATATCTGGATTCAACACGGCGCCTGCCAGCCACCTGCCGCCACCGCCGCCGCCGCCGTCTCCTCGTCCTCCGCAGCTGATGCACGACAGCAGCGCGCCGCGCTCGCCGACGTAATGATCAATTTGCCGCGATACGCCGCCGCCTCGCTCCTCTCCCATCTGCCACGCCACCTCCAAAGGCGGATAACGCGGTTTGAAGACGCAGCTGCACCGCGCCGGGGCCCGCCTTTTATTTCGATCATTGCATGGACGAGATTAAACTTCTGAAGCGTCACGCAGCTTCTTTTACAAAAGGAAAAAAAAAAATCTCGGAAGAGCTTGACCATCCTTTTTTTGGACAGAAACAGTGTTATTTGGACGTCGCGGCTCTGCGGCGACAGTACATCGGTAACCTTGTTTGCGACGCTTCGCCGCGACTGAATGGCAGGAGCAGGAGGCTTCGCTGAGGACCGGCAGTCGAGGAATAGCTAGGCGTCCATTACGGCAGACTTTCCGCACAAAGAGTTTGCCCGTACGAATCATTAGCAGGTCGGCCGTCTGTCTCTCTGTTGCCATTAGGCTTTTGGACTGAATGCGCCTGTGCGTGCTTGTGAAATCCATTTTGTGCTCATCCATGTTTTAATAACTTGCCGCTTTCATCCCCGCTGCTTTTCTTCACAGGGAGGTGGGGAGAGAGAGGGAGAGAGAGAAGGAGAGGGGGAGGTAACTCCTCATGAAAGACCAAAGAGAACAAACGAGAAAACAGGCGGTGGGATGAGGTCACATCTCCCCAAAAGCGGAGGCGTTCTCCAATTAGGATGCTGCCATCGATCCTCCGGCCCACGTGTCCTTGAGCAAGACGCTGAACCCATTAGCCTCCATGACGCCTTCACGTGAAGCCTGTTGGTTCTCCACGAAAAAAAAAATAGAAAATTTTCTATGTATGAATCACAGCTCTGTAGTGGTACAAACAAACCCAGAAAATGCTAAACCAGCAACACCAACAGGCTGACAACATCCCAAAGATCCTCGCCACTCTTGCTAACAGCCACTATGTTGGTTCTCTGAGTGTTTATCTGACGGTGCGGAGCTGTACCTCCATCTTGGAAAGCTCCTTGAGATAACTTCTTATGATTCTTATGATTGGGAGCTACGCAAATAAAACCGAGCTCAATTCAATTGAGTCCCACAATCACATATTCCCAGTTGCATCATGTCCGATCCACTTAATTCACTTAGTTGTGGCAGTATCAAGGTACAAAGTCAACCCTGAGCACACCCGCCAGCTGATTGGTGGAGGCCATGAATAAATAATCCCCCTCAGCGGTGATGCTGATTGTTGCGACGGCACCACAGTCTGTAAATACCACAAAAACATTATGCTAATTAGGCACGGAACCGTCGGAGCTCGGCTTGTTGTTTACAAAGGTTTGCGCCCGTGGTGGTGACATAATCATTTACGGCCAAATGAAATTAAGCCGGCCTCCGTGTTCAGCCTGCGAGGAACTTCACGCCGCCGCCCTGATTGACTGGAGCGGTACGGCTGACCGCGCCGGCGTAATGACAATTAAAGAGGCCGCCGACGCACGCCGACGCTTAGACGCTCGGCCTCAGAGCGTCCCGTCCGTCTGCAAGGGAGGCGAGCCAGTGCGAGAGCGAGCGCGAGCGTGAGCGCTAGCTCGGAGCCAATTTACACTTGTTCCATCCTGCGGTCAGGCTCGGTCACAGATGTTCCCCCGCGTGGAGAGGCGAGTTTTAACTCTCCAGCTCTTAAACTGGTGTGAAATCAGCCCTTAGCGCGCTCAGTCAGCCTGTACGCAGTTGCAAAAGGCTCCCTAATGTGGGAGACACCACACACTACACACACACGTGCGCACACACACGTGCACTCGCACATACATACGCTACTTTTGTCCCAGTTTGAAAAAATGTGGCTGAAAGTTTGAAAGCCGCAGGTTGGCAATCTCGCGCCGTGTGCCAGACTCCAATATAATGGGAGACATACGGAGCTACTCAACTTGGAGTGGTTAAACGCGCACGTACACACACAGACACACACGTGTGTGGGCACAAGCAAAGAGAGACGGACATACAAACGAAGACACCAACGGGAACACCCACAGACAGGCAGATGGACACGGGCGCATCAAAGTGGCGGAATGGAAGATTGGGACAACTTTCAGGAAATCGTTGGCTGGGATGAATTTGCAGTCGAATTTCTGTGCGGTCCAAATTCTTTTCCTGTAAACCTTTGGCGCCGTCCCTCCATTCTGCCCGACTTTCAAACGGATTATTATTTCACGGCGGTTGCCGCCGAGCGGTGCGAGCACGGGGTGGATTTTTTGACTGCGATCTTTGACGGTCGTGTTTGTGCGACCCGCGGCCCCGCGTGTCAACGCCAGAGGTGCGAAACACAAAAGCAGGCGAATTAGAATGCGGCGGCGTCGGCGGCTCCACGCTGTGATACACCGCCGGCTGTCAGCTCCACACCGCATCACAAGGGTAATTCTGCTTGGGCAAAGTATTTCCATAAAATCATGCGGCGAGGTGTGTGTGTGCGCGCAATCCTGTGTGTGAGTGTGTTGCTAAATGAGCAGCAGGATTTTCAACTTCTCTGGTGAGCGTTACTGATGAAACATGTTGGGCTCCTCTGGCCCCTTTGGCTTCATTTGCGGCTGCCGATCTGCGGTGTAGAAGTCACGTTTGCGAGGGAATGTGGATCAAATCTGACCCGCCAAGGCGAACACACACACACACACACACACACACTCAAACACACTCTGGATGTGGCGAGCACCAAAGCACGTGCACGGAATGAAGACAGATTTCACGCCGAGTCTCGTCAGTCGGGCCACAGCGTCACCATTGAGAACACAGGGCCTTGATCGCTCACACACAACCGCACACACACACACACACACACACATGCGCGCACAATGACGGGCCTGTTGCTGAACTCTTGCTCCTCTTCACACTTGATTCACTTTCCATTCAAATGTGCGACTCCTGTGACTCGCGTCACAACTGACTGTCTGACCCCAACCTTTGTTTATCTGGTGGGAGATGTTGTTCTCCACCAGTAAATCCCTCATTAAATAAAATTCCAACCCTCCACTCCTGTTTTGGACCTTTAGCTAGCTAATAGCACGCGCCTTCCCACACCTGGAGTCTGCTCACTCAGCCTCCAAACTGTCCGAGCACAAAGACTCCAGCACCGTCGCCATCATTGAGCATTCAGACCTGCTGAAACGACACCGAATTAAACGATAAAAAAGTACTCAGTAAGAAAAAAAAAAAATCTCAGGCATACAAGTTTCTCTGTCTTTAAAAGACGCTCTAAAAAACAGACCTTATTCATCAATAACAAGCCGCCTCAGCAGAAGCGCGACTCTCTCCCACTCGGCATTCTAATTCCAGTCAGCTATTGGAGTATATATAGATATTTCCTCTCTATGAGTATGGAAATGTATTATCCTGCAGCACAGGACGTCAATGAGGCAAATCCAAAAAAATATTCCTCCTCCCCACCTCGCTCCAGTCGCTCTCCATCTGCCTGACGCAGCCTCGGCTCGGCTCGGCTTGTTAGACGTGATCAATACGCATCAGATCATCGGCACCGACCACTTTCGGCAGCCGGTGTGTGTGTGTGTGTGAATGAGGGAACCTGGGTGGGCTTTTAATTGATTTTATTGGCTTTAATTTAGGGCCATTTCAGTCTCTTGGGTCTTCTTTCTCGCTATCAGGCTTAGAAATCCTGTCCACAGTCTGGACGAGGACGGCCGTGGACCGCGAATGAGAGACTTCGCCCCTTTTTGTCTGAAGGACAGCGAGGCCTTCGCGGCACAACAGAGAGGCGGCGTCCTCCAAATGGGAACAATTCAAGATGGCGGCCACGTGGTTGTACTGAGGGGGAGTGCGGACGTTAGCTCCAGGACAGGCGAAAGAAGAGGATTTGTTCCAATTGTGAAGAGAAGAGAGAGAAGAAAACCAAGGCGGCATCCTCCAAATGGGACCGATTCAAGATGGCCGCCACACCTCAGTCCTGAGGGGAGTGTGGTTGTAGCCCCAGCATAGGCAAAGCAAAGTATTTGTTCCAGTTGTGATGGGAGGGGACGAAAACCGAGAAAAAGGAAAGCTGGGGCGTAGAGAGAAAGAATATTTTGAGGGCCGAGACAATTATTTGGATTCAGAAACGGCCTCGTGCATAAATTAGCGTCATTGGAATGTGCGGCGCCCTCCCGCCGCTGATTCCTATTCAGCAGATAGCGCCGACATGATTTCAGGTCAGGGCGCCATGATCTGCTGTGCGGCCTTGGACTCCTACAGGACGCCGACAAAACTGTTTTCGAAGGCGGAATGCTACTCACAAACACCAGCACGGCGCTACACTGGGGTGTAGCCGCCCTCGGCAGACGGCGCCTTCAATCACGCGTGATGGCGACCGCCACAAACTAATTCTAAGGCGTAATCTTAAAGATTGGATTCTGGAGTTATGGGTTCTAACCCCCCACGCACAGAGACGAGGTCCGCTCCCACCTGCTGACTCGGCAGCTTTGGGGACGCGGCCTGATCTGCAGAAACGGGAGGCAAACAAAGGGACGCTGCGCCCGGCATGCTAACGGCGCGGCGCCCGGCATGCTAACGGAGCGCTGCCAGCGGCTGCGGATGCCGTCTGTCTTCATCTCATCACCGCCGCCAACTAACCGACTTATTTTATTATGGTAATCAAAGGTTGATTATCCCAAATGCCATGCAGCTGCCGCCCCGCGCATACAAATATGCTGCAAATGTTAAAATTGATTAGTAATAATGATCGCTTTAATGCGTTTGTTCGGCGGGAGATTTTTGTTGTGATTGTGCGGCGGCGGCGGCGGGGCGATGATTC
>OMPJ01011145.1:0-10514 GCA_900312935.1 Carapus acus
GAGGAAGGGAGGAGAGGAGAGGAGGGGGAAAGAGGGGAGGAGAGGAGAGGAGAGGAGAGGAAAGGAGAGGAGAGGAAAGGAGGAGATGAGAGGAGGGGAAAAGAGGGGAGGAGAGGAGAGGAGGGGGGAGGAAAGGAAAGGAGAGGAGAGGAAAAGAGGGGAAGAAAAGAGGAGAGGAGAGGAAAAGAGGGGAAGAAAAGAGAGGAGAGGAGTGGAAAACCGGAGGAGAGGATAGGAAAGATAAGATGGGAGAAGAGAAGAACAGAGAGGAAAAGAAAAGAAAAGAGAAGAGGATTGGAAGGCAAGAGGACGAGGAGGAGGAGGAGGAGGAGAGGAGAGGAGAGGAGAGATAGGGAGAGAGGAGTACCTGCAGAGCTTTGACTAATGTTCCATTTCTGCCTGCATCACCCACCAAAACCACCCTGGTGACCACTTTTGGCAGCATATCTGTTGGGGGGAGAAGAGAAGAGAAGAGAAGGGAGGAGAGGGGAGACATGAATTAAGCAGCTGCTGAGGCTGGGCCGGCATTGAGGGATTTACGACAGAAAGCAGCAACGCAGGCAAACACTCATCTCTTAATCAGACGGGCGGGACAGTTGGGACATCACTGGCTACAAGAGGAAAAGGTAAAAGCTGCTGTGTTCAAAGCTTAAAGAAAAATCACTGTGCAGACAGAAAAACAAAAACTCAGTACATATATTTATGGCGTGTTTGTAGTGGTTGGGAGAGACTCCAATGTGTTTATCAAAGTAAAACCCTTATGCTAAACTCAACAAGACAAGCCATCTAGGCGTCTTTTGGTCCAATAATGGATTGGGACAAGGCTCCATCTGCTCTTCCTGAAGGATTCTGTCCAAATGGAAGTGCCTGCTAACCGTAATATGCTTCGCTGCTGCTTATATAATGTAATTGCATTTTATATTCTGCTCTTTTGCCTAAACAATATTGTCTGCTAGAGTAGGGCTGTCACAATTTGCATATTTTAGTTATGTCACCGTTGGTTTCCAGGTGACAAACTCTGTCTTCATCAGTGTGTGTGTGTGTGTGTGTATCACATGGCCGCAATTAGAACTTTATGAAATGATTCATTTTGAAGATTTGAGGAGATTCTGTTAGAAGCTGTGGTGTCGATTCAAATTACATCAAAACAAATAACATCAAAACACACGCAAAAGGAGGAAAACTAATTTCGTTAGGGCAACGACTTGTTTGCATCACGGTTGACGTGTCTGCGACGGCAGCCGAGGAACTTTTCACGGGATGGAGAGACAGCAGACGTATGGACTGGTGTTAAAATTAGGGCTTGATGAGAATAGAGAAGTCCACAGTCAGGTGGATTTGAAAGATAACTGAAAATATAGGCAGGGTGTGTGTGTGTGTGTGTGCGAGTGTGTGTGAGACAGCCTTGAAAGGATCACTGCTGGCAAATCTCGACTCTTGTAGTGCATTCAGACCGAAACGGAGGGTGACAAAGGGTGAATACATCGGGCAGATTGTATCTCCAACACTGAGGGGAAAGCAAAGACCCGACGCCGAAGACTGTGATCCACACATGCTCACCTTCCCCGTCCTCAGACACCAGGCCGGCAAACGCGTGCTCCCTCGTCATCTCGGCGATCCTGGAGTCGTAGCCCGAAGAATCCACCAACAGACTCTGAGCTGTCCCCGAAGTCATGACGCTGCTGTCAGCCATGGCAGCAACCCAGGAGGCACCAAACTGTCCAAAGTATCAAAAGTTACAGGCGAGACACGCAGGCAGAACAGAGGGAGGCAGAGAGGAGAGAGAGAGCCGGAGAGGGTGACAAGAGTCAAAAGAGAAGAGAGGAGAAGAGGCAGAGGGAGGAAAAATCTGATGCCACCTCAAACACAGGGAGCCTGTCAACTATTTTAATGCAAGGTCTGTGTGAAATGTCTCCACTGGCTCGATGGAGGGGTAGTCATGAGGACAAATTGAATACATACAGAAGTATTGATTTGTGATTATATAGTTTCATATACACTGACAGTAGAGGCCAAAATACAAGAAACATCATTCTCAAGTTGAAGTAAAAGAAATTGCTTAAATTGGTTGAATTAGTTTCTTTATTGTAGCAACACATTAATAATAAAAATGATTGCCATCTAATAGCTAAAAGTAAATAATTCTGTCGAAGAACATGCAACTATATTTGGAGTCGTCTCATCAAAATGTGTTTCTTTGGTGTCAAGTGTCAAACTGTAAAACTAATTACGACCGTTTGTGATTTCACTCCATTTATAGTCTTAAATTACAATGGACACGTGTTATTTATTTAGAAATCTTGAAATCTGACTTACAATATCAGCGGCTTTGCTAAGTCTCGCGGTATCTCCTGTGTTATCTATGTGAGCGAGGTCATCGTCGCGGGCTTGCACTTGTCCGACTGTTCATTAAATGAAGAGTAAGGGAGAATAAACTTACCAGGCGTTATTGTTGGTTGATTCTCCACACTTAAGGAAATCAGAATGAATATTCTAGAATGTCAGCAGGTTAGGGCTGGTCACCCTAAGAGCTCCCCGGCTCACGGCAGTAGCTACTAAGCTAATGCCAGCACAAAGCCGAAGTGGCAACTCGTTCTCACACTTTGAAAGCCTTTCAAAAATTTCCGCTCAACCGCGAGGGCCGTAAGTCCATTGGTCGTGAAATTCGGAATCAGTGCATGGTGCACTTTTCCACGAGAGAATAGTCCCAGTTTGTCTTTTTGCCTTTGTTGACAGTCGCGTCAAAGAATACTTCAGCCTTCCAGCCGTGCAGCGGAGGATCAATTCAAAAGAGCAGGCAAACACGCTGGCTGTGCTCTGATTGGCTGGACGGCTGAGCGCTGTCGGCTTCCGTAGCTCGCTGATTGGTCGCTTCATTCAAATCACCATGTTCACGGTATGAGTCGCCAAACCGCTGAGGAACCCAGATACTTTTCAAAAGTATATAAACGGGGAAAATAAAATCATCCAAGCATGAGGTGTGGGTGTGAAAGTAGCGTATATATTCTTTTTTTATGAGGAAATGTTTTCGGGTGGAGGCAGAGATGTTTGAGGGTGACGTATTTACCGAGGGCTGATATGAACACACTGCAGTGATTTACACTGATCTGACAGAATCGCTCCTTAAAAACAAATCAACGTGTCCCAAATTTAAGTTCCACTTTGCCTCTATATCGCTATTGGTGATTTGGCTTAGAGAGAATTTGAATATGTTCACCACTACGGTGAAATCGATGAGCATTTGCCACGTTTGTCAAAAAAAAAAAAACAGTCAACAGTTTGTATTATGCTGCATGTATGAATGTGCATTGTTTTATTAAGGTTACCTGCATGGTCATAGTTGAAGTTATCTCTCTACGTTTGTGTGGTAAATGGGTGTGTGTGTGGTACCAGCTGGGCCCCTCCCACCCTGCACTGATCTCAGGCAGAGAGCCAAAGCGGGCTGGCAGAGAGTGTGTTAAAGTTCAAGGTAACCTCACAAATATCTGAAATAAACTTTGAGTGCAGAAGGAGTCATTAACAGAAATGTAAACACGATGTAAAATGTAAAACCAGAAAAAAAAAAACAATCGACAAAAATCAGAGACCTTAACATCGTGACTTTGGTGCCCTTACATTGTGAGAATTATGAGATGCTTTGCCTCTACAAGCCTTCCAGGGTGTGTTTGTGGTGGTTACGGTGGTGTAACCTCGCTTGGGCACCTACTGCCCCCACAAACGCCTAGAACCACCCCAAACTGCTGTAAACAGCCCTCACATTTATCTAACTTTTCACCAGACCTTTGTGCTTTCCAAACCCAGTATTTTTCAAACCCTGAGATACTCATAAGTAGATTTTTATTGCCTGTGAAGTCTGAGGAATGGATCATCTGGGGTGAAAGTTTTTCATTCCCGAAAGCAGAGCGGAGCACAACAATATGAAGGCTGGTTGGTCGGGCCGCCGACGGGAGCTGCAATCTCCTCTCACCCGTGGGTGTTGGCGCCATGGGAGCCGAAACCAAAAAGCAGCCACAGAGGTCAAATGTGTGAAGACACACACGCTCCTATACGAGCTAAACACTGATTACAATCCATAACGCAGACTGGAGCATGGGAAATTATTCTCAAAAAGCAAATAATTGTGGCCCGCAGAGTCATTGTACGTTGCCCCCGAGCGCTTGAATGACGGTTTTAACATAAACCTCCTTCATATAAATGTGCATTGACCCACAAACTACATCTCCCACAATGCACGTGGATCACGTTTCTGGTAAAGTGATGCAGCTGTGCCACGACCAGGTACACATTTAATGAAATGTCAGTTTGTCAAGAAACACCAACATGGACCAAGTGAGGGGACCAGGTTGTTGACTGGTTGGTTGATTGTTAATGGATGAATTCAAGTTTCTTTTCCCGATAAAATGCAAGGATGTCCATCAAATAATAGCAAAGACTTGACGTATTTTTAAATCTATGCAAATAGGATATTTGTAAGTTGAATAAGTGATAAATTTTTAATATTAGATATTTCCAAATGAGCAGTTACATTTGACATAAAATTGCATTAGACCTCTTCAATAATTGCCATTGTCATGTGGCCCCTTGAGGGCCGCAGCTATGCTAATGTGGCCCTTGGTGAAAATGAGTTTGACATCCCTGGGCTAAGGGTAAGAAAAAGGGTTGAAATACGATACGATGTGCTATAATACATGATGTACGATATGATACGACATGATATAATATTTGATATGATATGATGAACAAGTGCAGCAGCTGTTGCACGTCAATGCGATCCAACATCATGCGGTAGCATGCTAATTACACTTTGTTATGCTAATTCCAGCCGTCGCTGGCAGTCAGGCCTCACCTCGCGCCGCCTGTCAAAAAGTAACGAGACTTTCGTCCGTTTCTGCCCTCACGGCTTCATTTTTACACATTGCTGACTTGAATCCCGACTCCACCTGCCCTCTCTCGGGAGATTCGGAGAAATACCTGCAAGTCAGCAAAAGTAGGTCACCCTGGCTGGGCTGCGTGGATAATATAATGGCTACCCCCACCGTAGGATATTTTTAAAGTTTAATTAGCTGATCGCGGAATAGCATCCCTCTTGAATTTATGATGGAGTCGCTATAGAGTTTGTACCCCAGCTTCAAATATATAATACATGTTTTGGGTTAGGGTTTTTTTTTTCGCTAGCCCAAAGATAGCACCTGTGAGTGCAGGTGATTGTAGCCCATCTCAGAAGTGTATGCATGGCGCCGGGCTTATCAATAATAAAATATCTTGGTTACACTGCTCTCAGCTGTGAAAGCAAAGAATACGGGCGGAACGCATTTCTCAGGCTCTTTTGTGGGGGAGAATAAAGTGGAATCTCAGAAAAGGCTGGAGCTCATCTCGCCGTCGCCAAACAGAAATCTGCTCCCGACGCAGTAATGAGGAATTTCAGGCCCACAGTCCCTCTGCCGCACTTGAGTGGCTCTCGTTTTTCACATTCTGTTACGTGGAAATTCCGTCTCTATTTTGCGCCAACTAGTCCCGAGGTGACTGAAAACAGGAAGTTTTGTTCGACGTTCGAAATATTACCTGGACAAAAGGCGATTACCGAGCATTTAGCAACACATCTGAAGAAGTCAGACCTTGTCTATACTCCTTTGTGAGTGGATATTGGCAAGAATCTACTTGGCTTTAGCGTTAGCGGCACTATGCGAGTAAATGGGACACACATTGGGACACAATGCTAATGGGGGAAATGTTGGGTCTCTGTGTGTTTATCTGATAGAGTTTGAAGGTTTCAATGTTAGGGAACTCTTGCTGCTCCATCTTGGAAAGAACCTGACATAAATTCTGTCACAATTTGGCGCTATACGAATGAAATAAGATTGAATCTAATCAAGTTTACTTAATGATTTCTTCTTGCTGCACCCGAGTCATCTTTCAACGCTGAGCTGCTCCTTTGACTAAGTACAAACTGGTCAAAACAAAGACCGGTGAATTCTCTCAAGAGCATTTCTCTCTTTTATCCAGAGGTTCTAAAAACAGCGATCCGCCCTCTGACCTCTGTCTTCATTTTCACCCAAACAACAGCAAGTTTGTTTTGCTGGTAAATTCCAATACCAGGCTTGTGTCTTACCTGGTTTCAGGCCTTTCATTCCACCCATCGATCCACAGGACCCCACTGACCCGACTTTTCTCAGCATTCATTGCTGAGATTCATTTTTTCCCTATTTTTTTATTTGTTTGCCGTGCGATGCTGCCACATAAGGTGTCCCCGTCTGATCTTGGAAATACCTGTGTTGTTCAGCAGCAAAGGACTCCGCTAACACTCACAATTCTAATCAATTTGGTGTGCAAAATGACACCCACCATTAAAAAGGGCTGAATTCCTCGTCTACCTTTAATAGCTGCTGACGGTCCTCTGAAAGGTGAGCCACTATCTTTCTCCGCTTCCTCCCAAGTGCCTGATGAAGTCCTCGGCCCCCTCGGGGGTGCTTTGATTGCACGGAGCAGTCCGAGCTCGCCGTGTCCACCGATGGATGTTGTGCGAAGCTCTCACTCCCTGAGAAGACGCTGGTCTCTGAAGTATTCAAGGTCCTTCATGTTTTTATAATTGGCTGAAATAAAGAGGGTCATTTTAGAGGTGAGGTCTGAATACGTCTGTGCTGGAGACAAAGATGGTAGGAAATGGCGGAAACATCTAATGGAGTGTCTGGTATGGGGGACTACGGCAGGGTCACGGGACAACAAGGACAGGGGCAATGTCCCAGGGACAAGTGTCCACCTAATCATGAGAACTGGGGACTGCCACCGTTTTGCAGTCAATTCCGTGTGTGGACAAAAAAGGATCCCGGGACAAAGGTTGGTACTTGAAAGTCAGCGTGGTGATCTCACCTCACATGTGGAGGACGTCCCTCTATTTTCATGTCCTCACTTCATAGTTTGTGAGAGATTTCTGCACACCTCTGCTGCTTCCTCCGCTATTTCCAAAATCAGCGTCTCCCTGTGGTGTTTGGTCTTTAAAAAGGTTTGAAAAAGTGCTGCAGTCCAGCCTCCACTCCTCCTTTTTGTGGACCAAAGCACTGAATGATCTACACACCACCACCACCACCGCGTCTGATTCTCTGCAGGCCCCTTTCGGGATTTCACACAGCTCTGGACAGGTCCTATTAAAGTCTTGGAGATGGAATTCTTACGGGCTTTATATTTCCATTACACCAAACGATGATTCAAATTGGGGTCTTACCTTTTTTATGGCTGGATGACAAAGACCTGTCAGCCACTAAATGTCTATAAAACTGAAATGCTAATCTAAGGATGAAGAAGGTGAGACTGGGCAGAACATTTTGACAGCCGGGGAGAAGTAATGTTGACGAGAGAAAAGAAACTGGACATGTCTGCGGACAAAGACACGCCGTAACGTCTGGAGAGCTCATACGTTTGTGGAAGTTCTCAATCATGCAGCCCAGTGGGACTGAAGCGAAGCAGCTGGACCTCCGTCGCTGCTCTCTGACATTGTCACTCCACATCAAGACAAATACTGGACCAACCAGCTCATCACAGCTGACAAGACGCCTCTTTGCCCTCAAGTAACCCCCAGGGAGGAATACCCAGCATGCCCTGACAGTCCATCAGAGGTGAGGAGGCGTCTGGGTGGTGGAGATACAGTACACATCCTCAACAACCAACTTACTTTTACTTCATCACAATCACATTTACTGCTGCTTTGAATAAATACATACATACATACATACATACATACATACATACATACATACATACATACATACATACATACATACATATGTAAACACCACTAAATAAACACATACACACACACACAGATACATACAAATGTAAACACACAAGTAAACACATACATACAGACACACACACACACACACACGCACACAAACATACATACATACTGTACATATGTAAACACAAATACACACACACACACACATACATACATACAGAACATACATACATACATGCATACATGTCAGGATATAGATATGTAGTTATAAAATACATAAATATGTACATTCACCACTAAATACAATAATTAATCTAAAATTGGTGTGGTTAGATGTATAACTAAATCACTGGATAAGTTCACCATTAATAATTTTTCTCACCTCAGATTTTTTCCTGTCCGTGTTGTCAGGTGAGGCAGGGCCTCTCTTGCCTCACCTGACCGCATGGACCTGTTTCAGCCTCCTCCACTGTTCCTCTGTCTCCTGCCTCCGGCCTGGACGATACGACTACAACCTTCCTCTGCAGCTTCATCCTCGCTGCCTGTCCAAAAGGTAACAGTACAAATCTGAGGTAAAAAGCACCCGTGTGTTCCGACTGGTAAGTGGAGTCCTGGTTTCCCTACGCTGCTCTCCTAGCAGCAGCGAGCGCCAATTCCCGAGTCTGACTTTATCCTATAAGATATTACACGCTTTGACTCTGTTCCGCCCAAGTATCCGTATAAGCCTTTTCATGCCTGCTGCTGTATTGTTCCTAGCGCACATCTCGGCTAGCAAACCGGCTCGCGGGCCCCAAACGGCAAGAAACTATTTTTTGAAAAGAAGCGTCCCTGTAGCAGCAGCAGCAGCAGCCTCCTACACTCCAGACTCCTTAAATCTCACCCAAGGAACATTTATTTCATTACACTTTGGGTTCCTCCAAACGGCCAATAAACAGAATGTGGACGCAAACTGTGTGTGCAGCGGTGTGATTAGCTGGCTCAACTTTCATTTAGGTTGAGATTGCCGCGGTTTGGCCCGGGTCAGGTCAGGCAGGCGCCTCGTCTCGGGCCGGCAAACGCGGCAAATCAGTGGATTCTGTTTCTGCGGCCGTTCCCTGCTTCCTCTCGGCCCGCTCGCCCTCTCCTCTGCTGACTAACCATCTGCCCACACTCCTTCAGATTCTCTCGGCGGCCGGGCCGCCTCCGTGCCGAGGGACCTCCGGAGTGGCGTGGAGTGTTTTGACCCGCGGAGCTCTGCGGTGTTCACCGTCGGGGCTCTGGACCCGATGAAAGTCCTGGATCAGGACCTTCACGCTCCTCAGCTCATACTTTCCTTTATTGTATTCCTGCCACCTCCCGCGCCCTCAACCAGTGGAGGAGACATCAATATCTGTCTCTGCAGCAACTCTGCCTTGGTTTCTCCCTTTTGTACAGGTTGAGGTTGGGGTTTGAAGTTTTTCCTCTCCTCCCGTCTCCTCGTCGAGCTTTGGGCCGGGCTGTCAATGAAATCTTGCGAGTCCTTCGAGAATATGTGATATTTTTTTATTTTGATTTTTCTCCCCGTATACTTTATCTTTCCCCACAGAAATTGCTTCTCCTCACATGAACCGTGCCGACGTTTTCAGGGAGCGGCAAGCCGCTCGGCGGGACCCTCGGGGAGCAGCCGGTGTTTTGCTGAAGGACACATTGACATTGGACCTTTCGGAGGACGCCTGAAGCCGAACCAGCAACCCAACAGCTGTGCGATGTCTGAGCTTTGCTTTGCAAATACGTTTCATTTGACTTGCGCCCACGCAGTCAAAGTTTGAACTTCACCGCGAAATCCAGCGTTATCCAAGGACACATTTTTGAAACTTTCATCGCGTCTGAGGCTGACAAACATGGTGGTGGGTGAACCGCCCTTGATCTCCAGCGCTAGAAAAGGCGGATTTCACATTGTTGCTCGGCTAGTAAATGAGCTCAGAATCGCAAGATTTACACAAGCTTCCAAGCACCTGTGACAATAAAGGGTTGTACAGAAACAGATGAACACACACTAGCGTTATGGGTAACAGGCGGTGTGGAGGGGTTGGCTCTGTTTTTTCTATTTCCATCCTCCCGTGTTTAGCTTTTAGCCGCCACGCTCAGTATGCTTGTCACACTGCAATCAGGCCGTCTTTGTGTATTTCATCCTCTGGAGGTTTGCCGTTATCCAGGGCTGATCTGCCGTCTGCCTCTGCAGCTTAGCGCTCTGCTCTTTGGCTTTCACTCCGCTTCACACACATGCAAATGCAAAGGTGTCATTGAAACAAGCGCAACCGCGACTCCACTTGCATTTTGCATCCACGTGCGGCAGCCAGGTGTGCGCATACGCCCAGAAACCCCGTCGTGTTCACCTCTAGCTGTGGGGAAAGTCAATGTCAATGTGGGTAATTGTTGGAAAAACAGGTCACGGCGCCAAACTCGAGGTTGATTTTATTGAAGCTATCTGAGTAATGGACTCCCTCAACCCTCAAGTGGGTGAAGGAGCGACATCGCGGGTCCCTCCTCGCTGCAGCTGTTCAGCACAATGAGCGCTGTTGCCTCAGAAAAACACTGTTATTTACCATTTTGCACCTGTCAAGCACATAATTTGTGGATTATGTGTAATTAATGTTTTCGTACTCCCCACAATTAATTCTTTGCCGTTACTCAGTAGTTATACTTACAATGTTACAGCTTCCTTTTTTTTAATTTCCCTTTTTTATGTCATCATTATTCCTTTTGTACCAGAAGATTTCAGTGTTTACTGTCATTTATTTTTAATATTAACAATTTTATTATT
>OMPJ01011147.1:6577-16937 GCA_900312935.1 Carapus acus
CTCTGCCCAGGAATCTCATAACAGCCGCGCCAACACATTTGTCAACAAGCCAACCAGCCACTCATCTCAGCCCGGTGTGCAATTTTGCATTGGGCACGAATACAAACCAAACAGGTTTTCAAAAACAAAACCCAAAAGTATTTCTCTGCAACTGGTGTAATGGTCTGCAGTGCAAGCTGAGAGATAAAATGGCGTCGCGGTGCTATTTTGAACCCAGACGTTCCAGAAAATCAACATGACTGCCAAGTTCGGCAAAAGCTGACATATGTAAAGCAGAGGTGTCACACACACACAAACACACTGAGTGGAAGGAATATTTCATTCAGCTTGGAGGCTCGGGACAAATCCTATATTTCACGCCGGGACAAACAGGGACGGAACATTCCGGGTGGGCCGCGTGCTCCTGTGTTGCTATTCCACTTGAATGGAGCAGGATGGCGATGGAACAGCCTTTTCTCTGTTGAGTCAGATTACTGTGGTGTCATCAGGGTTTCATGAGGAGAGCCCATCTGCTCGCACAGACTGTGCGAGACCACGGCCTCACTATAGCCACGACTGCGGGCAGAACACCTCGTCTCCCCCTAGAGGCCGTGGCAGGAACTTGTTCTGTAAGTATTTTCTTTGTAGTGGCGCAGGCGGGGGAACATGATGACAGTGAGGATTGGGTTTCTTTGTTTAGGCATCTGGTCTGTGGCACGCGTCAGTAGAAAAAGAATGTTTGGTCTGTCGGCGCCAGCACTGCGAGGGCAGAAAGTTTCTCTCCCTTTCAATGCAAGTTAGTGATGTGCAACACAGCAAAAATTTAAGTAAACACCACGCCAGTACCGTTGATACAAGTGCCAACACTGATACTTCTCAATAAAACACTGTGCGAATCATACAAAGCAAAATCTTGCTGAGTTGTCCAAACCTGTACGTGTTTTTGCGAATTTTCCTTTGATAGAAAATAGTTTCTTTACAGTTGTACTGAGCTAAAGACATATGATAATATTACAACAGCCCGATTCAGTGGGAAATTGCCTGGTAAAATAAGGGTTAAAATATTCGACACGCTCTGTATGAGCGCATCACCTGTAGGAGCAGAACACCTTCATCAGCACTTCCTAATAAGAAACCATCTGCTCTGCTCCAACAGGATAGACGGGGCAATGCTAATACTGATGAGTTGCGTCTAGTAAAGATAGTCCACCATATGTTAGCTGAGTAGCAAAAACACAGCGGCTGCCAAGTAACAACAGCGCTACAAGAAAAGACGGCAAAATACAAGAGGAAGGCAAAGAAATGGCCGACAAAGGAGGGGTGGTGACTAATCACTGGGGAGATGGAAACAGAGGCGGCTAAGATGGGAAATATGGTGCTAGTTGACGTAACGCGGAGGCGACAGAGGGCTGGGGACCAGAGAAGAACAAAACAAGGCCAAAAAAATCCCATTATTTGTTTACGATTAATTATAGCTCATCTAATTGACACGATTAGTCAACAATCACACGAGCCCAGACTGAGATTTCACAGACTAAGTCGTGACTTGGCCGCCGCAGACTAATGGTGCTTCCCATTAAAGTCGGCCTCCATCCCATAATGGCGCGCTGATGCTTTAATTACTCAGGGAGCTCCTCGAAATACGGAGTCTGTCAGAGGCTCTAATGACAGCCACAAGGACATCATCGCTTTCCATCGCGGAGGAGTTGTTATGGCACATCTCACACAGATAAGACACAGCTCCATTCCTGCGCATAGATCACATCAGTGGGAGATGTTTGGTGCATAGATGTGCACCTCTTACTGCGCTTCGCACTGTGCTTACGCTTATTCTCACCATTTGTTGTTGTATTTCACCTCTAACCATCCATTCTATGTTGCTAGCATCACTGCTACAGCACCACTGCTGCAGCTAACGCTACTACAAACTCTGACAGTAGCACTTATACCTAAACTAATACTTACACTGATGCTTCTGCGACTGCTACCACTTATAGTAATTACTATTATTATTCTAATTCATACTGTACCAATTCCAGAGGGATATTGTTGGCTACTCTTGGTTATTATAGCCTAATCTTATCTTGTCTTATATCACAGCAGCTGTTCTCTGGTTGTCTAGGTAAAATAGATATAGCGATGCCAAATATAAATATGCCCTGATTTCTAACCAACCTCCCTTTGTCTTCTCTCTATATTTTGATGGAGGGTTGAAGACTTTCTGACAGTGTTGGTGGGTCTTCCCCTTAGAAGTGTCGCAGCTTTAATACCTCAGCGCTTGTTGCATTCTGTTAGCGCCTGGCGACTGCCTGGGGGATGCGATGGCGGATGTAAGACAAATATATTCCATTCATTTTCCACTTGAATGAATTAATTATGTATTTTGTGCTGGTGCCATATTTCATCCCCAGTGTAATAAACCGCCTTTCATCTCCCTCACTCAGAATGCAGCGATCAGAATTTACGGCCGAAATATTACATTTCCAATAAGTGTTTTATCTGTTTGCGCTCCGATTACTAACGATCTCGTATCAGCTCATCTCAGAGGCAGGGAAATATGGCAGGCGAGCGGGTGAGACAGTGAGATGAGACAGAGGTCTGGGACACCTTCTGCCAGTGTGTTGTCGCTGCCAAGACCCTCTCCTTATGGGAGCTCTCTCAGCGGGGGGGAGGCCTAGCACCGGTCCTGACTCTGTGCTGATTACAAATGAAGACACACTGTTTGTTCTGTTCCCCCTTCGCAACGCATGTGTGTATGTTGCACTTTTCGTCCGCGGCGGCGTCCTTGTTAAACATCTGAAACCATTCCGTCGGTATCTGTATGTCCATTGCTGCTGTGTTTGTAGCGTAATAGAACCCCCGGGTGGAGTTTGAGAGGACAACAGTGCCAGCTGGTGTGTTTTGAGCAAACAACTTTGGTATGCAAACCTCCCAGTCAAAATGAATGGGACTCAATAATTATGCAGCCCTACAATCCAAACAAACCCCCTTACACACACACACACACACACACTCACACACTCACACACTCACACCCTCTCTCACTACCCCACCCCACTAAAAACAGTACTCACGCGTGTTCCTATTTAGTTGGATGGTGGACAAAACACAGTGAGAAGAGGGTTTGCCAGACACGTTTTTGGTTTCCTTTGGCATTTAAACATCGTGCTGATCTATGATCTCTGTATTTGAGCATCTGCACAAAGAGGAAAAACCTGTCTGCTAGTTAAGTTTACTCGCGAGGTAACATTAGCAGCTAGTCTGCAGCTGGTATGCAAAACCATTCTGTTGATTTAGTGCTTTTGAACATTTCTCACACACTCATACACACATTTTGTAATAGAATTGGCCTGCAAAATAGACGGTGTCCTTTCTGAGGGTCTGTGATATATTAAATTAACCTGCCTTCAGTACAAATAGCACACAAGTTAGCTAGTGGGTAATGAATTAAACGTAAGTAAATGAGAAAATGATGCAGTGCTGCCTCGTTTCACTGATAACTCCCAGCTGTCCAGGTTTTCAGAAAACAAAATGTATGCGTAAATAAATTATTACCTCCAAATGTGCAAATGGAATCGCTGGCATCGCACCAGCGTAAGGTGGAGAAATCACCCAACACACGTCAGGGTGTTAGAGACGGCTGATAAAACAATATAGACCTTGTTGTTCTGTAATGCGTTCTCTATTTCTGTTTGCCACGCTGGCAAGTGGGAGCGCGGGCAGCAAGGAACAATCAGAATGTTAACTCAAATTGGCATTTAAATATTCCCTGTAGCCTCCAGTTATTAACAGGGAAAAGTGCATGAAAGTGTGAAATATAGAAAAATACTTCACCTACGACAAAGCTTATTTGCATTTACACCTGAGTTGTTAGAGTAGGAAGGATGAACAGTCAAAGAATGACAGCTTCCTGGTACATAAAGGTAGCAGAGTCGTTGCTTTCTTGAAATGTTAAAAAACAAAAAGAGTTCCGAGAAGTAAAAAAAAAAAAAAAAAGAAAAGAGGGGAAAAAAAAGCACTTTAACTTGAAATCAAAAAAGTGTTATTCTAGCGCATAGAAATTACTTTTTACATCATCATCATCAAATCTGATTATTTTCCATCTGCAAGCACGCAGACAAATTCAGTTTACGCACATCGAAAGGCTCTGTGATTAAATCAAATACTTACATTGCCATCATCTTCTATTTAATTGGTCACAATAAGGCAAAAACATAGGCAGATTTGTTCTGTAAAACAGCACCAACTCTTTTTTCGGAACAACATCTGGCCGCTTCGAAGCTCCCCTCCGCTTTGCTATTAAATATTTTCTGTGGATTTTCACACACCAGCTGCCTGGCTTGGCTCTCCAGTATTGCAGCTCTGGAAACGTGAAAATTATTGGACTTTTATTGTTATATATAAAACCATATTTGTAATTCACTGAAAACATATTCCACCCACAGTAGAAAAGACAAGCCTGTTTTCAAATATTCATGAGGACAGGCCCAACTGTCCCGGGGCACATGAATGATATATTTCATTGTGAGTTTCAGAGGTGAGTGTCTGTATGTGTGTGTGTGTGTGTGTCCATACTCAGTAACAGAACATATCACATTTTCAAAGCACAGGTGCAACTCCATCATGGCGACGGTCTGGAGCAACACAGTGTCAAACTGCCTCAACCCAACTACCCCTGGACGTCTGGGTAATTGGAATGCTGAGGGAAAGTTGGCAGTTCTGAGGAAGTTCTTGTTAAGGTTCGTTGCGTAATACAGACGCAAAGATGATTTTCTGCTGCGTGCGGTGTTCAAAGTGCAGGCTGTGATGTACAGTGTATCCGCGTGAGCCTCGCCGCTGCCGGCTGTGATTAGATGCAGCGATACGCCTCCCCACCTCAATCAATCCTCACAGAGCTCCAACAGTATAAATACACATGCATATTTATGAACGTTGTCTTTTCTGCCACGGATGTAACATTTCAGCCGAGCACAATGCGTGCGATAGAGAAATAGTTCTAAAAGGTACAAACAACCTCAGAGCAGACCATGCAAATCACTAAATGTCATTACTAAATGTGCCTTTTTACGATATGAGAGATTAAGCACGCAATTAACATCAGAGTCGACGGGTAGAAATGTCTCTGTTGTTGTCATTGAGATGAGGGAAATGTAAAGGCTCACATGCGTCGATGTGAGACAACATCCTCCATGTTGACGTGCTTAGTGTCACGATAACACAAAAACGTCAACAGATTCAAACATCAAAACTCACACTTGCGTTTTTGATGTTGGATGAGTGAGAGTTGTAACACAGCAGCCGGATCCCGACAGACTAAGGTTGAAGATTGAAATGAAACCATGAGGCCTTTGAATGTCTGCTTTCCCAGATGGTGTGTGTGCAAGCGCCCCCATGTGTGTTTGCGTGTGCTGTAGATTTTGATGCATTCTTTGTATGCACTGAGAAAATGTGGGTTTTCCTTCTCCACATTATTACTATTCACCGCGCCGCCTTGTTTGTATCTCCTCACACTGTAACGTGGGGAAATGTCATTAAAATCTAAATGCAGACGTCCACCGGTATCTGAGTGACATTGCGTGATAATATTACTGTCTTCGTAAAGTGTATCAGACCCTAATACGCGAGCTAAGAATGGAAAGAGTCGGGTGGATAAAGACTCTACAAAATTGGAATTGCGGTGGGAAATCCTAACTGACAACACAATCTCTGACTTACACTGTTTGCAATGCAGCTCACACAGGTGGCTGAGCCGCCTTCCAACCACAGCGCCGAAAAAGTAGCCCAGTAGCGGGTAGCTAGTGATGGAAGTCACTTTTATTTACAGTTAGTGGGACTTTCAGAGAATTCCTTCATGGAAATTATGTTATGTTGAAGATGTCAATCAAAATAGTCTGTTATTAGTTAGTTCCTCCGCATCCACTTAGGTTGTGCTATCCATTGACCAGGTCTATTCTTAACTCCATAATATACAGTAGTTGCCAGAATGACGATAACAAGCTAACCTCACGTGGTGATGTGTATATTTTTCCTCGCTGACTAATGTAATGACAGTTGGCACATCCAAGGGATCATCTTGAACACATTTTAACTACTAATTTTGATCAAATTTATTTTAATGAAATCATCGCAACTGGCAGTTTTCCCTGTGCCTGAAATGTGTACGGCACCCTTGGGAGGCAGTTCGCCAAGCTGTTGCAGAGCGGATATCCAATGAGGATTTCATTTGCAGGTTTCTCTGTCTGGAGTGAGCTCAATTTGTGTAAAATGAATATATGTAGATTACACATGATGCGCTATAATAATCAACTGATTGAAATTCAAATCGCACTTGGCACGACACATGAAGGCAAATTAAAAATACTTGTGTGGAATTGGCTGATTACACAAGAAAAACGGTTTCGCGTTCTCCAACAGTTACAGCAAAGATGTACTCAGAATGTAACCATTAATGTAGTCAAGGATCGCTTGGGAGCTAGAAATAGATGCTACAGATGCAGCAGACACAGGAACCACACACTCTCAACCCAACCTCACTTTTTATACTTTTAAATGTTTGTCCGTGCAATGAAAGCCAGGACAGACAAGAATGACTCCTCTTCCGATAATTCCCTCACCCAAATTGGGTGGGTGAAAACTCTGTCAGCTCACCTCTGTGTTTACGCCGAGTCAAACGGATTTGGGCGGCGGAGGGGAGAGACGGTCTATACGGACGCGTTTATGGCTCATTGACGTCCTGTCGCAGTGTTTATGACTCACTGTGCCCGTCACACCGCTAAACAGCCGCGGGTCCCTCAAGGGCATCGAGCTCAATCAATATGGACGGACCAGGCCAGGACCGCGATGTTTCTCTAAAGGTGCTTTTTCAGAGTTTGTTGCGGCCGCGTCATATCTCACAACTCTGCGGCAGATATTAGCCCTAAATTATGTGAAGCTAACACTGATGCGTGTCAAAGGGGGTGATTGTACGCAGCTGTACGTCATTCAGCCTCATACATCCAGCATTTATTGACAACACGTTCAAACTGCGAGTTTGGATTCCACCAATTATACTCAGTATGCACTCAGAGATGATTGCATTCTCTGCACAGTCATGATTCCCGGCAACAAATCAGATGCGCACAGCTTGCAGCGGAGGAAATAACATGATTTTTCCTGCTGGATATCCCCAGTCACAACCGTGGAAGTGAGAGAATCATTGAATTTGAGGATCAGCAGCCCCCGTATTGAGTTTGAATGGGCTAAGACATGAAATCACACTTAAACCACCAAGCCCGCATCTTATCACGCAAATAATGAGTCATTTATGGGGAGAGAACAAAACAAATCCCATTTGGTGGGAGAGCTCTGTGTGTGTATGTGTGTGGATGTGTGTGTGTGTGTGTGTGTGTGTGTGTGTGTGTGCGTGTGTGTGTGTGTATACAGGAATGGGGGTGGTAGTGGTGGTGGGAGAGCAAATCTGGCTGCATTTTCGCATCTCGGATGTTGATAAACTGATGACTTTGTTGCCTCGCTGTTAAATCCTCAGTCGCTCCAGCTCGCTGACGGGGCGGGGATTGTGCTGCGGTGGTAATGCACAGCGAGATGGAACGGTGACAGTCGTGATCTATTTTTGATTCCGGTAAAGGTTCCACAGCAGGGCCAACGCGAGCCTCAGCTCTTACACAACAAAAAAGCATTTAGTAACAATCCTTACATACAAAAGTGCCCATAAGCCTGTGAGAAGCAGGCTGCCTGCCATTTGGATTACTTAAGTTTGCCGCTAAATGAGCGATGACACAGTCAAACTATCCGGCGACGTCCCCTAGAGGGCGGCGGGAGGTGTAACTGGGAGTGTTTACCCAGTAATGACTCTCTCTCCCCCTCTTGCCAGTATGACCTTATCCGAACATTAACGCCCGATCGTGTGGCAGGCGGTGTTTTTCCACAGCTCCACTTAGACATATAAGCACGTCAAGATGTTGTGCCAGAACGCCGGGATCGCTTCGAGGTTGCTAGGTTACCGGACTGGGATCGTGATGAGGTGAGGATACGCAGATTGAGATTGCAGGTCTCTTATTTTGAGGACTTCAAAACATGACACACTGCACGAGGGCGTGTATAATACTGCAATTTCCAGCCTTTTGAGAGCTGCTTTCAGGGACCGGACCACAAAATGCAGATCAGAACCCCACGGCACGGGTTGATTTTATCTCTTTTTCCTGCCTGTTGTTGTGATAGGACCTTAAGGGGGCGATACTGACGAGAAACCTGAGCGTCGTTGCAGCTTTAATGAGCGATTGGCAGGTTTCGCTCACACACTCTGCACAGCTGTTGAGCACAGATTGACAGCAAAGCAATCGGTTCTGGTGAATCAATAGCGGCTGTGTGTGACCTCACCGGTTCAGCAATAATTACTCATCTCTGAAAAGCTCCGGGCCTCTCGCAGCACAAGTTGCTTTCAAATGCCTCAGAATGATTACAATTTAAATGGCTCCATTTTTACTCCCGAGCAGGTCTGTGGTCCACACGCAGGCTGAGGAGGACCTCTGGCCCGGCCTGATTGCCGGGAGTCCGCACTCAAAGATGGTATGTGATTTTACCGCCGGGGCAGCTGCCCTCAGAGGGGCTTAGTGCTGTTTTAGTAAAAAAGTCGGAAGTCCTTCTCTGGGCGTTTGTTTTTGCTGCCAGGCCTTGTCACGGGAAGCTCAGTGTCATCCGGCAACGGGGGGACAAGTTATCACTTCACTCTTAAATAGATATGACACCCCATGCCTCATTCTCACCCCCCACCCCACTGCTCAGTCCTCCGGGAGGTTTGGATATGGAAAGACAGGGACTGACTCATGGAGTTCTAGGATGAACTTTCCCTTGTCTCCATCTTTCGACACCATCACAGCCAATCCATTATTTTTATCAGTAATCCCCCCGACAAATGAGGCCACAGCGTCACAGAATCTGTACTTCTTCTCAAAAAGAGTAAAACTTTGTGGAGCGCGCATTTCATACAAGCCTCACTCTGAAATTGCATCTGATTTTAGATGGTTTTCACTCATGGAGCTCGTATCTTCCATCTAATTGCAGTCAGTCAGACATTTGAACACGCGCTCAGACATTTACACACACTCATCTGCTCCGTGTGTGTGAACCCCTGACCACAGCTGGATTTTCTCTCACACAGGCTGTTTTGTATTTCCTCCCCACAGCCTTCGAGCCATTTATGGCCCAGTGGCTTCTGACATCAATTTGACAAAATTAAGTTATATCAGCGGTTCAATGAGCCTTTTCTCGCCGCGCCTCTCAGGCCTGCATCCTGCCGCGCTCTGATTCGATTCTCTCTCCTTTTAATTCCAACTCGGCATCGGCAACACCCAAGCTGGAGAACATGGGCGGGGTAAGCTAATTCATGGTGGATCAAAGATAAAAACCAGACAGTTGCTGGATTTATTCCAGTTTCCTCCTTAACCCTTAAACACACACATGGGGTAAAAAACGAACCCAGGGGTTGTTATTCTTCAAAATATTTATACAGAAAATTTGTAATATATTCATATTCCAGGTATTGCTCATTAAACACGTTTGTGACTTGAGGCAATATTTTTCTTGATTTACATTTTCATTCATTTTGAAAAAAATCTCAATATTTTGAGAATTTTGATTGGGATAAAAAATGACCCCACTCGTGAAAGAGCGTAGGTTGTGCGTCCAAGGGTTAAAAAAAAAAAAAAAGATTCAATGACATGGCACCCTTGAGCAAGGCACTGAAACCTTTAACTGCTCCCTGGAGCGCCTTGCTGAGTGGCCCACTGCTCCTCAAATAACGAGGAGAGGTCAAATGTAGGGAAGCAATTTTCCCTCAGGGATTAGTTAAGTACATCAAAATCAAATTTGCCATAAATTCTGGTTGACAATTGTCTGCGATAACATAGCTGAGGGAGCTATTAAAATTGTTATTAAAATATACATTAAAGGAAATGATTTACATGCCGAGGGACGCGCCGGCGGGTTGGGGGTGGGGGTTGCTGAGCTCAGGGCAGCACGAGAGCAGCCATTTATTTGGACTTTTATTTGATGTCCCATAAAAGCAAACAGCTTCCAATAATCGTGTTTCCGGGATGTGACGCCCATATCGCTCAGACCTCCATCAAGGACAAATCGCCTGTGCGGCGGATTGTCAGATTACGTTTTGCCCGGGATGCATCTTTATCTCTTGCAGCTGCTCCTTCTCCATCCTGCTCCGTCCACACCTGCCTCTCCGTCCGCCCCGCCGTCTCCGTCTGTCTATCCGCATTTCGACCGCCCTCCGTCTCCGTCTGTCTCCCTGCATTCTGACCGCCCTCTGTCTCTCTTTCCGTCGCTCTCGGTCTTTCCATCTCTCCCTCTGTTGTCTTTGACCCCCCCCCCC
>OMPJ01011150.1:0-10075 GCA_900312935.1 Carapus acus
GCTCAGAGCCGACAGAGGCAGAAGAGTGTGGGGATGAAGACCCCGAACGCCACCAGGATGGGGAACATGAGGCTGCTGTTGTCGGCCGCATAGGGGTTTGGCGTTCGCGGGCCCGACTGGACGCGGTACTTGGAGCCCGTGGGCAGCTTCTTCTTCCCGCCCTCCTCGCCGCCCTCCGCGTCCTCCTCTTCCTCCTCGTCTTCCTCGGGCTTCTCCAGGCCGGGGTGAGGCTGGAGCTTTGGTACATCTGCAGAGGCGGAGGACGCAGATGTGTGTTGGTGAGCGGGGGGCGGTGTGTGTTGGCGGTGTGTGTTATTCTTGGCAGCCGGCTCCGAGTTTCACTCCTTAGTAGCTCCTCTAAAAGCACTTAAATCAAAGCTGGGCTGCATCAGGAGCAAATGAGCGCGTGTTAGTGCTCGCCACAAGGGGGCACTTATCGCAGGCCAAGCTGCTACTCGCACGGTGGAGAGGAAGACTGGGAGAAAAATGGCCTTTCCAATAACTACTCCACGACATTTTGGGAGACATTTTGATGCCTTGCCAGAACACAGATCCTCAGAGAAGGGGATGAATGCTAAAACACAAACCGAACAAAAGCGGCGCGAGCAGCCAAATTGTCGGCAGAAGACAAAAAGCGAGGACGTAAAGGGCAGCATGACAGGTTCCTCTTTACGATTTTGTCATTTTTGTCCAGAAGGGACACACATGGAGCGAGAGGGGAGAGTTAAAATAACTACATTTATTAAAAGTATGTAGCAAAAATAAATATAAAGGTCGCAAGACTTGAATCTCAACAGCTGAGTTTGAAAGGTGAAATTTTTTTGAGAAATTTTCCACGAAATCGAGCATTGAAGACAAATTTTTAAAAAGAGAAGAGAGAGTGGGGTAAAACCTGAAGTGTGTCAATGTTCCATGCTCAATATCTGGACAATGTTGAACTTTTGCGCCCACGGCCAAACGAAGAGAAATGTTAGTTATGAGCGGTTAAAAACCACGCGCCATTTTTGTCTAAATTTTCCACTCTTTTGGGAATTGCATCGTCATAACAACTAAGAAAAGCAACAGCACAACTCCTGGGACCGAGCAGGTTGTTATGATGATGTCTATCGCACAAAAGTCGGAGAAGATGTGAACCACGGCCTCAAAAATGAAATGACTACACTACCTGTACTGGTAAATATATTTAGCCGTCTGCCTGCTAACACCAACACCAAGAACAAATCAATGTTAGCAATACAGTACAGTGGTGTGTGTGTAAGTGTATGTGTGTGTCTCGGCAGACTCACCCTCTAACGTTCCCTTCATCACATACAGAGCGCAGACCTTGGGGTTGTCGTAGTAACCCTGAAAGCCACAAAGCATGTCAGAGCCAAACACACAAACACGAGAAAGCAAAACATTCGCGCCAAGCATTGCTGCAATTTGGGCAGCTGCGCCTCATTTCAGATTTCACTTTGGCCGTCTCGTGCTGAATCTTTGGGCCAGAGTCTCCTGGTGCCAGAATCCCCCATAATCCCTTAACTAATCCCAACGATGAGAGTGGAAGTTGATCTGCTGGCGCTCGGTAACACTAACCGGTCGGCCATCGCTCTGAGCTCCTAGCTTAGTTTAGCGTAGCTTCCCGTCACGAGCCGCCTAAGCCACCAGACGTTGGTGCTTTCTGGGGATCATCCCTCAATGTCGCAGATTAAGTCTGTCGTGGGTTCAGCTTGTTAGACTCCGTTTGAAGAAACTGCGCAATTCTTTTTTCTTTTTTTATTTTGAAGGTGGCTTTTCACACAGCTAGAGATTTGTTCCATTTTCCAGCACTGACAACATCACCACGGTCATCATCAGCCTATGACATCATGAGAGATCTGCCGCTTGCTCCAATATGACATCATCTCCCAGGTGGTCTCAGCTCATGTGTGTTTTCTCTGGAGTCCTCCTGCATCTGCCCGAGCGTAAACACACACGATCACAACCGCAACATAGTCTGTCTGCTGTTGGCAACTGTGCAGGTCGAGACAAACGCGCCCGCCTGCATGTTCTGGCAGAGGATTGGAGTTATCGTGTCGCTGCACACACAGCAGGACATGTGTGTGTGTGTGGGGGTGTGTGGGGGTGTGTGTGTCCTACTTGTGTTTCTGGAGCCACGGGGTGCAGAAATTCAAATGAAACAGCAGATTCAGGTCACAGCCAACTTTCGGAAGTATGACGCCACCTAATTCGCCCCGAGCCTCGTGGTCCACAAACCCATAAAACCTTCGTCTGCGGCTAAAATAATCACGATACAAATACATTTGTGCGTTCCAAGAGCTCTTTAGCTGCGTGGTCACGTCGCCCATTCGGAAATGGTGTTTCAAAGGTCACTTTTCAAGACGCTTTTGCCGACAAAGCCCGAGAGAACTCACCTTCACAAACTCCACGGTGAGCTTGCCGTCGAAGGTGGACACCTGTCCCTGCACGCTCAGCTTGCCGCGGCGGATGGAGAAGGGGACGATCTCGTCGTGGGCGGTGCTGTGACCCACGCGGTCAAAGATGTCCAGGTCCTTCACCACCACGTGGGTGTTGAGGCGGACGTCAAACACCTGCAAATCCAAACAAAGTTGGTCATCCACAGCTCTGGTGATGCGGCTGCTCTCAGCGCGAGGCACATGGAGGTTTTCCCTGCTCGGCACTCGGGGGGAGAACTCCCAGGGGGCGCGAGCGCTGAATCGCTGCCAGAGACAAACTGCCGCTCAAGGACTCCCGTGAAGGTCTGAGGAGGGGGACGAACACACACCAACAGCATGCAGAGCACGCACAGTGTCCTCTAAGGACACCGGAGCGGACAAGATGGCAACCAAACACCCGGCATGACATTTATTTGGCTCATCGTGTTCAAAATGTAAAACATGTTGGCATGTTGACAACTGACATGTTACGTTGTTGGTTCTGAGGAATCACTGGAAGCTGCTTGCTTGTGTGGCATGAAATATTTTGGGAACTATGTCATTTCATGAGTCACAAGCTGCTTTCGCGTCGCAGAATCAGCTGATTCCCTCCGATGAATAGTCCCATCGTACGGAGGGAAATCAACATTTAAGAGGAGGAGCAGTGAGAAAATGGAGGAACGAGGTTCATCTGAGACAAAAACAAAACTAAACCATCCTCTCAAACGTGGCGTGGGTTTAGCGTTCGGCACATGTACGAGGAAACACAATTTGCATGCGTGCGTATGCACACAAACAGACACAAAGAGGTCCTGTTTTGTCGCATAACATACCTTTTGTTGCGACTGGGCAAAGTACACCTCTGCGTACTTCATCACCAGGATGTAGTCGCCCTCCTCCCGAATGGGAATCTCATATCCAAACGTGTCCTCGTTGTATCGCTCCGTCTGATACAGAATCTGGTCTTCTGGACTGGAGCGCAGGATCGGCAGGCGAAGGCCGTAATCAGACGCTGGAGGAGGAAGAGGAGGAGAAGATGGTGAGATCTGGTGCCCCACCCGGCAACCATCACCACACTGAGCCCAGTGTTCCCGTTACGGGAGCTGGCGTTTCACGTGTCATGCCACACATTCACATCGCAGACTTTTGCTTTTATAGCTTGAATACGTGCGAAAGAAGAGAGCGCGTGTCAGCGCAACCCAGCCTCCTCTCAACTGTACGTGGTGTGGTGCGGTGTGTGGGTGGGTGTGTGTGAGTGTGTCACAGGGCAGCACGCCACAGAGATTTGAAACTTTGATTAAAAACTGCTCCCGATGTCGACACAGCCCCTGAGCAAGATATTCAATTCTTGCTACTGGGCCGATGAGGCCGAGGAGCAGCTGTGAAACGATTGGCCTAGAGGATTAATAAACATTTCAGTTATATCGTATAAATTATTAAGCCCTGACATTTCCGTAACGCCTTCAGTCCAACTGTCAATTACACAGGTTCTATTTTTTTCTTGTGGAAGTGTGTGTGTGCATGCGTGCAGCATAGGTTGATCATATCTTCACCTGCTTCCTCACTGTGCTGAGAGGGGCGGAGCTACAGTCCCTAATGCTGACTCCTCATTAATGCTGACAGGAGCAAAGATCCATTTCTCACCGATTCCATCTCTTTCTACCCACCACACACACACCAATCACCCTGCACGTTCATCCGGGCATGCACACGTATACAACAACAACAACAACCGCAGCTCCCGCACCGACTCACCTTTGCCCAGCTTGCCTTCCAACGGGTCCTTCTTGAACTCGATCCCGTGCACGTCCACATGCGCGTCTCCGCCGGCGTTCACGGCCCAGATGACCCGCTCGGCGAGGTTGGGCCCCCCGCCGTCAGCCCAGCACTGCTCGGCCAGCAGCGACAACACCGCCGCTAGCAGCCCGGGGACGAGCCTCGCCGTGACCCGCCGCATTGCCACACACAGCCCGGTCCTACACACACACACACAAATAGGAAACGTGTACACACACCTGGAAGATTGATCATGTGGATTCCCCTTGAGTAACAATCAGACATTACGCTGGATATTGTGGATTATAAAGGGAAAAGTTGTGCAAAAAGGCAGATGAAGCTACCAAACTGGTGACATGCAACACGATATGGTTGTAGCCTTCGTGCTAACGTCAACGCCGATGTACCGAGCTTAACTAGTGACCATGTTATCTGGTGACATTAGCCGGTGTGCCTCCATGGCTTAAGTTCATCAACTTTTAGCTGGCTAACAAGTCTTTACAGTGACAAAAGCTACATCAGCTACTCTGATTTAGCAGTGGAGTCACTGTCACTGTCAACTTACGATCAAGTCACTCTTCCTGTTCTCTTTACTCTCAGGTAACCACGTCCGCAGAATTTCAAGGATGTGTCACAAAAGCGACGCGATCATTTCTTAGTCTGCGACTGAATCATGTGCCTGTTAGCACAATGCTGTGTGTCGTGTATCAATAACCAAAGAAGCCGTTTAAGGCTGATGTCATCATTTAACACGGAAACTACTCACGCCGTCACACCGGCCACAGCGCTAGCACAGAAACGTCCAGATTACGGCACGTGAACACACACCCGCGCCGTGGGTACCTCGGCGTTGACACGAGTATCTGTTGTTGATTTTAGGGGCGAGGAAACATTAAAATTGAAATTCGTCCAACACTTTAGTGAACTAATACAATCCAGCAACCTGTCTGACCGGCAGCGCGAGTGTCCCCCCGGCTAACGCAAACGTAGCATTTTCTTACCTTCCCTTCCCCTTATAACTCCAATTTAGGTCGTAACGTTAACCAGGGGCTGAAAGCGTCCGCGGCGCTGAGGTCTGACGGAATAACCGCGGCAGGACTTCAGCGATGACCCGGTTTTGTTTGTCGCTTTTTGGCCGTGACTACAGCTGCACAGCCGCTGACTTTCATTCAATGTGTGGCTGCATGTAGCATGTAGCTGAGCGGCTACACGGGCGCGAGGCTGCGCACTGACTCCACACCAACTACGCGGGCGGACGATTCGGAGCTTTTGAACGCGTTCGTCACTGGCTGATTGGCTCGTCAACACTAGCCCAAATAGGGAAAATATTGGGTAAATTGTCGCGGTTATTGATGACTAAGACTAATATAGGCTCTCTTAACTCTGTGTGAGGTGGTGAGTTTCTGTGAAATTGTCCAGACTCTGTTGTACAAAGAGTTGCATGAGGTATTTGCCTGCTCTGTGTTGGTTTTCAGTAGGTGCGAGGTGACCAAAAACCCAAGGACTGAGCGGACAACAGTCATCTGTTTGTATTCCAATTGTTCTGCATGATGACAACTACTTACCAGAGGGGAGTAATCATGTGCATCCCATGATGGCTCGTGGAGAATGGAAAGCGTGTTTTTACACACTCAAAAACCACAACTCAGACCTTCTACACTGTAAACACTGACAACCTACGCAAAAATCTTGTCTAGGAAGCATAACTCTCAAATGTTTGTACTCGGTGAAAAAATTCATTGAGTTAGACAGTCTCATGGAACAGAGAGGTAAAGCACAGCGGGCAATGGTGTGATGAGTTCAAAAAGAACGGATCGTTCATTGATTCACCATGATTGTTTCCAAATGAGTGACAGATAGTGTATCCATTCAGACACCAGTAGTATTTCAAATATCACACACAATATAATACAAATGCACACATTTATGTTCTGCCATTGCCATATATTAGTAACAAATCGGTCCCGTCCACATCGCTGTTATTTTACTATTTATTTGGCTGATGAATGTCTGACAGCAATCACAGGATTTAACGACCAAAACCTGGTAAATATCGGAGGGATCAAAACAATTCGTACGCGAAAAATCTCAACGTTCTTAACATTTATTTTCGTTATTGACCCTTTTGCTGCAGATACTTTTACAGGCGCAGGTCCAGTCCTGTTTGGCTGTGGCATCTCCCGAGATCAGCAGGGTATTTGAGTCAAAATTATCTAATCAACCATACGCCTTCATCATGCTCACACAGTGAAATATGGTGCAAATATAATGTAATACTTGTACAAATACATGCAATATAGTACAATGCTTAAGAAGACTGCTATTTTGCGTGGGCAGTCATTTTGATAACTCACACTCCCCCTTTTTTTGTGTTGGTACGGCCCGAGTCTTGTCCAATCGGCAAAGTCCAACACAGCGCACACGCGGTGCACTCTGGGGTTGGCGAGAGGAATGAATGAAGACCGTTGCCATAGCAACAGTAATTCCCCGGTCCAATATAGTCTTTTTTATTCTGTTTCATGATGTCTTATTCTTCTCTCGTGTGGATTTTTCCATCGGCGGTTTCCCCGTAATTTTCACCACATTTCTGTTCGACTTGTTTCTAACCAATTCGTCGCACCTCTAGGGGGGCCAACGGTCACAGAATATGAGTGTTTCCATATGATTCTAACATCCCGTTCAACACAGACGAGCAGGTTCAAATGTAAACACAGTTTATTTTTCTACAATTAACTTGGCAGGTTTTTCTTTTCTTTAAGTTTGTTAAACAAATGCCAGTGTGCATTAAAACTACTGTCTTTGGCATGCATAAAAATTGCTTTAACAATACAGATTGGTGCACACACACCTAAACAACATCACACTGACACAAAGAACAGACACGACAGGTTCACATTGGTTGTGTGCTGCACATGTATGACATTCAGACAGTATGATCACAGCGCACAGAAGTATCGCGGGTCGTTTCTGGAGAACCAGTGAGGTCACGGAGTGAACCTTCTGGTTGGTGTCACAGATATGATGTTCTCTGGGTTGTGATGTTTATCGGCACAGTGACACACATTAGCAGACGGTTTGAATATAGGTGTGATGCTGAGGCACCAAAGTCAGACAAAGTACGACCCGGTGACGTTACCGTTTGTTATGCAGGAGAGAGAGAGAGAGAAAGAGTGTGTGTGAGAGAGAGAGAGAGAGAGAGAGAGAGAGAGAGAGTGCAAGGAGTGTAACTCCACTGAAACATTCCACAGTGTTTTCACCCGTATCACAGGTGTGCGCTCACACTCCACGTGGTACATTGAAGGCAACATTCAGTGAGACATCCAACGTCACGAGGTGAGACACACAGACGGGACAGCGACGCTTTCGATGTAATGGGAAGTTACTTTATGGGTCTTAAAGTGCAAAAAAACTTATTTTTAGACAATCATCAGCTACGCTACGGCAACATTCCGCCTCAGTCGAACTGGAGACTTTTCAGGAAGAACAGCTTTGTGTCCGAGAGGGTGAGGTGACTCCTCCATCCAGCACATGGAGGGAGTTTTTGTTCCAGTGTCGTTCAGGTTCCGGTGGCTCAGAGTTCTCAGCTCATATTTGACTTCACCCAGTCGAGTAGGACGCAGGACGTAGCCTTCACATTCAGGCCGCTCCTGCTGGGCGCCGCCACGTTAGCGAGACATCATCCGGACAAACTCTGAGGACAACACACAAGCGCATTAAGTGATAAAACCATCACAGCGCTACATCCATGTGGTTCCACATCCAAGGAGGCAGGCACGTAAATCATTTTGGTGGAGAAACATTATTATTTCATTTGATTTATGTGAACTAAATTCTCGCCTCTAGGTGTCAGTAAGGTGCTGAAACTAACATCCAACAAAAGTGGAAAAAGGAAGCAATGAGTTCAGAGTAAATAGCGTCTAAAATATCTTACCAGTGTTGCATTTTAGCAGCTGTGAGAGTCAAAATGTGCGATTTGACCTATTCTGTGAAATCCCATCCAAATATTTACCTTCAAAATCCACCAGCCCGTCCCCATTCAAATCGACGTCCCTCAGGATGTCTTCCACTTCCTTGAGACCCACCTGGGAATAAAACAAACGGTGATTGAACCCATTGGGAAAGACTTGCTGAAAAATGTTGAAACTCCTCCAACGTGGGAATAAAAGCTGCTGTGCGTTACCTGTTGGCCCAACAGTTTCCTCATGGCATCGCGGAGCTCCGACGTGCTGATGGCTCCGTCTCCATTGGTGTCGAACTGGCGAGAAGAGAATGTACTGAATTAGACGCCGCCCCCATGCAGCACGTGGCTGTAATCAAGCCTCTCACCTCCCTAAAAGCGTCCTTCAGCTCCTTTATTCCAATCATGTCTGCCGTCTCGGCAAGGAGTTTGGGCCCCATCAGCTCCACAAAGTCCTCGAAGTCAACATGGCCTCCCACTTGGGAATCAGAGACGGATTGTGCAGTTACAAATCAGGGCACACGATCTGCTTGCTGTGGTGAGTTGCGTGCTTACAGTTCATGTTGATCTGCTGGCTGAGCTCGATGAGCTCCATCTCTGTGGGCATGTACCCCATGGTCCTCATGCAGTTTCCCAGATCTTTGCAGCTGATGAAACCATCTTTGTCTTTGTCAAACTCCTTGAAAGCGTCGCGCAGCTCTGATGAGAGAGGACAGAGACAGAGTCAGCGACAATCTGTGTGCCATAAAAGTGGAGAAAAAAAACAAATAAACACTGTGAACAAAACTTACCATCCATCTCCTCTGGCCTCAGCTCTCTGTCCTGTGGACAAATAAACATCCCATCAGGCCAAAACAGATTCACAGCAGCACGTGGGGTGCGAGTAAACACGCTACTTTCCAATAAACATACCGATGTAAGCGCTGCAACTGGGGCGATCGAGCCAAAATGGGCCGGCTTCTCCATATCAGTCCTGAATGTGTGTGTGTAAATCTCCACTAAAGGACATCCACAGCTAAAGATGTCATGGGTGGGATGCAGCGACCACATATCTTGATGACACGACGTGCTTCGAACAGGCCGATCATTATCGGGAACGGCTGAGAACAACTAGCTCGCAACGTTCACAGAAGTACCGAGAGCGCTTCTGTTTTTCTTTTTCCTTTTTTTTTTTTCCCGCTCTTGCTCACAATGAACGCAACCTTTAAAGGGCACGCCGAGAGGCAGACATATCCCAGAGCGCTCAGGGGTTAACGGCAGGAGCAGGGAGAAGTCTAAACACCGCGTTGGGGCCTTGACGTCAGACACCCAAAAAAACACCCGACCGGAACCATCGACACGGAAAACAGACGAGCCCTCCTCGACCCTCCCCGACCACAAATGTCCTCAGGGGGGACGGCAACCGATGAGCCGCTCAACCACAGCCGTCAGTGCCACCGCAGCCCAAACAGGAGTCCGAACCGTGTGATTGGACCAGTCGGCCTTTTCCCAACAAATCCAACGCCAACGTCTTCCTGTTCTGGTTTGGCAGCAGGTTGAGATGTTTGTAGTGTGTTTAGATGTCTGCACAGGCTTGTTAGCTAGCAGTCCCTCCCTTAAATTTTCAGGTTTGACGGTACAACGTCCACAAAAAGGTCCTCTCAAACCAGTCTGGGACGCAGATCCTGATCGTCACAGCAAAGCATGATGGGGACAAGTCCGCATTGTGGGTTCCTAGCGTCAGAACAGCAGCGTGCCAAAGCTTCTCTCAAATGCTATTTCAGGATTTGTGACTTCAGAGAAGAAAACAGGGGAATGTTTGCGTGTGTCCAGACTTACGTACAGCCTGCCTGCACGTGGCCGCGCCTTTTCGGAGGAAGACGCAGGTCTGGCCCAGTATGTTACTCATGAGAGCGCAGTGTTGGGTCCCGGACACGGGGGGCTGCTG
>OMPJ01011151.1:0-10052 GCA_900312935.1 Carapus acus
TGGTGGTGGTAAATGCTAATGTAATTAGCAGCGGCAGGGTCCTTGACACGGGCCCCCTGACACCTGACGGATATCGAGGCGCTGCTGGAGCACCTGGCCGACGTGACCCCGGCGCTGGAGTACCTGAGCCTGCTGGGAAACGAGGCCTGCCCCAACCAGCTGGTCAGCCTGGATAAGGACGAGGACGACTACCAGAGATACAGGTGGGTAACTGACGCACACACACGCACACCCTGGCTACAATTGAGGCCAGCTAGGTATAGCTAGCTACTGCAACTAGCTTTTTGCTGGCTTTCCATGTCAAAGTAGGCTGTAACAATTGAATAAAAAGTGCTCTTGAGCAAGGCGCTAAACTTCCAACTGCGCCCTGGGTGCCTTCGTAAGGCCACGCCCTCTTTTTTTTTTTTCTTTTTTTTTTAAACCCCCCATAAAGTGAGGGTCAAATACAGAGAAGCAGTTTAATTAAAATTCTCAAAATTTTGAGAATTTTCTATAAATGAATGAAAAAATTAATAAAAAAAATATTGCCTCATGTTACAAACTTATTTTTTGAGAAATATCTCGGATTTGAATATATTACAATTTTATTCAATAGATATTTTGAAGAATAACAACCCCTGGGATAATTTTTGACCCCATATGTGCGTCTAAGGGTTAAAGGACGGAATGTATCTAAATGTTGTTTTTCGCCGTCAAAGCAAGTAAAAGTATAAATGTGGGAAACAGCAGTTTCCATTCTGTGAGAGCCTCAGAAAGACTAAACAGAAAATGACCGTCGTTGCTACAAATGGTTTTGTTTGTGTAATCACGGATAATAGTCCCCAAAAATGTGATATTAGAGCCTCAAAATGTTCTCGTGTCTTAATCGGACTTGTTTGTTTGTTCCCATTGTCCCCGCGGAGCATCAAATATTGAGGTATGGCCAGCAGAGTTTGTCAGAGAGATGCATGCTGGGATGCGTCCAAGGGAGGAGTAGCGCCGCCGGTGATGTGCGAGAGTGAGTTTAGTGAGTCAAGTTTGTGTGTGTGTATGTGTGTGCGCGCTCGTGTGTGGACGTGTTGCTGGAAGAGTTTTAAGGATGTTTGCTGTTGACGAGCTTTGTGCCAAGCTACAACAGCGCTTACTTAAAGTCAGACAGCTACACCTGCAAAGAAGCTGGGGAGTAGTGAGTAGCTGCATTCCATGTAAACTTCTTTCTCTAAATACTGCTACATAATTTTTAAAAGTTTTTAAAGGTGGCCTGCGAACTTCATGACTTGTAGCCTGACTTTATTTGATAAAACATAAGACTAATATGAGCAGCGATCACTTTTTACAGTAATGTAGCTAATCTGTAGTTTCGCAATAGCGATGCAGTAGCTGTGCCGCTAACTCCAAACCCCACAAAAAAAGTGGCTGTAGCTAAAGAATTTGCTACCTGTAGCTTACTAGTAGCTAGCCAGTTGCTCCAAAATCAAACGCAACTCTTCAAATACTAGTCCAGCTACTTACTCGCTGTACTCTTACTTGCAGTAATAAGTGACTAGATGCTACGAGGCTCCAAAGCTCCATGATGCTACGTCAAGCTACTGAGCTAAGATAACTAATGTTGTTTCTCTCTAATCCTGTTTCTACAATTTTTGACTCACTGAAATGCAGCTGTTAAACACAAACCTCTGTCGAGCTATATAATTTCTAGCTCCGCTTACAGCCTTGCTACTTGTGCAGTAGCTTTGTGTAGCCAAACGTTGACAACAGAGTCTGGGACTCTGATCGATTGGGCGAGTCAGACCGGACTGCGTGGTTCTAAAAGCTTGGTCGGCTGGAGCCGCCGTCGTCGCACTCCGGCTCGGCAAAAATGGATTTCACGTGCGACCAGTCAGCCGCCGCAAATGAGTGTTTACAAGCGGGCGACGGCGCAGCAGATGATGCATTAAACATCACGCCGGGGGCCTGTAGCCGCGCCGTATGACCGCCATTTGTCAGGGTCCTTTACATGAAAGGCGATAAAAGGCGGCGGCGGCAGCGGCGGCGTGCTGCCTTTTGTCTGTTTTAGCCCTGAGTGCTGGTTTCTGACTACGTGTCGCCTATTAAACATTAACCACCCTTCCCTTTCTGGAATAATCGTCCTTTCTCCCTTTGCTCGCCCTCCCTCCCTCTCTCTCCGTCTCTCTCGCTCGCTCTCTTCTCTCTTCCCGCCCCCTGTGTTTGATTGACAGCGTCTCTGTCCCTCTAATGTAATATTCATCACGTGTCACGCTGCAAAACGTCAATTTGAGCGCTGTGCACATTTTCATGTCTGACAAGGTGAGGCGGCGCCCGGGTCGTGACGGCGGTGAGCCCTGGGCAAAAAATACCCAAACCCCGGTTGGCCCCGGGGCTCCTGCTCTCTCTACTGACCCCCCCGCTTCACACACACACACAGACACACACAGACACACACTCCCCCTTTGGGCCTGCACCCCTTGCTGCCTTGCTTCACTGCCCTAATTAGTCCCGAGACTAAGCGAGACTGTGCTTGAACTGTGGTTAGGTTAAATACAGCTGACCTGCGTGCCCCCAGTGGCCGCTTCTGGTAGTACAACAACACAACCTGTAACACTTGGATGCACAACTTACTACAGTAATATGGACTCTCTTCCACAAGTGGGGCCATTTTTGACCCCAATTACAAGTCTCAAAATATTGAGAATTTTCTCAAAATGAATGAAAACATAAATTGAAGAAAAAAATTTCCTCATGTCACAAACATGTTCAATGAAGAATACCTGGAATATGAATATATTGTATTTTTCTCAATAAAGATTTTGAAGAGTAACAACCCCTGGGGGCATTTCTGACCCCAATTAAAAATCTCAAAATATTGCAAATTTTCTCAAAATGAATCAAAACATAAATTAAAAAAAATATTGCTTCATGTCACAAACATGTTTCATGAGCAATACCTGGAATATGAATATATTACAATTCCATTTTATAATGATTTTGAGGAATAACAACCCCATGTGTGCATTTAAGGGTGAAGACACTAGATTTTTTTTAATAAATGTACATATATATATTTTTTTTTGCATCAGAGGACTTATTCGCCCTCTTCGTGCTACAGAAACTTCTGGCTCAGTCTGATGTGCGTCTGCGGGCGGATCAAAGCGGGCCGCCGTGCCCCAAGCAGCAGCTGTACATTCTGTTCGCTCAGCCGCGTTGTGCAATCGCCATCCATCAGAGCGACATCACACCCTGGAAACACAATTGGCACCTTTGGTGGATTGTTTTATGATAATTCATCGCCGCGAGGTCAGTCCGTGTCATGTGTTCATTAATTTCCGTGGAGAGATTCTGTGGGAATTTGTCTGGAGTCAGAATGACATATTACACAATGCACATGTGAACGCAGTGCAAGCAAAGGGCACAGTCGTAAATGAGGAATTCCAGTTTATGTTATTTAATTAATTCAGTCTAAAGGCAGTTTGTGTGTGGCTGCTGTAAAATCAAGCGTAGACGTTGGAAATGTTATAAATAGCATTTGGCTGCACTTACTGCTCTAAAGCAAACTGAGCTACTTCCAGTTTTACTACTTTCTTTTTTTTTCTTTTTTTTTGCGGAGCTTGTCAGTAGTGGAGCTACTTCCAAAGCTCTTTTAGCTTTTCTAAAGGGGCCTCCGTCAGAGTTCCACCTTCATGCAGGTGCCTCCACATTTCAGTGCTAAACAAAGTGAGACATTTGCCTCGTCTCCCCTCTCTCTCTCTCCCTCTCTCTCTCTCCCTCCCTCCCTCGGCGGGGCTGAATCATTAATATCCCTGGTGGCTGACAGGCCGCTGTCATCCTCTCTGACCCCGTGATGGTGGCTCACCTACGGAGAATCGCCTCTCCAACCGCCTCCCAAGGGCATCTTCACATTTCATCACAGAAATGCCCGGAACAAAGTCCTCCACAGAGGCAGAGGGGTGTGTGTCTGTGGGTGGGGGGGTGGAGGTGGGGTGAGAAGGGGGTTGGGGGTCTTTTGGATGTGAGTGCCGGGACAGGGAGTCCTGATTAAGGAACATGGGAGGACATTTGGTCCACTTTGTTTCCTTAAGGAGACGTTTCGGCCCTCATCGCCTCTTTTTATCTCTCCATTTTCGTTTTTTTTCCAAACATGTCCTCCGCCATCTTGCCATCCCTCCTCTCCTCCTTTGTAGTCTTCAGGTGTGGAATCCCCCGCTCGGCTCTGTCCTTCCCCCTCCTCGTCTTCGCCGCTGCCGATTTGTCACGGCTCTTCGCGTGCCGTGCCGGTCCGCTCCTCCACCGCCTCCCGTCCTCTCCCACCCTGCACTTAGGCATCCTTTTTGGCTACCGGCACAGGCCTGACACACGTACACACACACACACACACACACACACGCACGCACACACACACACAGTGGTTCCTCTGTTCCTGCCCAGCAGTGAAAGGATCTGTTGTCATCCGTGTATTCCGACCATTATCTCTTGACGTTTCTCTCCCTCCCCATGAAAGACGGAGCGTGTGTGCGCGCGCGTGTGTGTGCGTGCGTGTGTGTGTGTGTGAGTGTGTGAAGGATATCTGTGATGCTGTCGGAGTGACAGCTCTGGCAGACGGGTTGTATCTCCTTTCGTGCTATTTATACGTCGTTCTTATTCTTATCAGCTTTGAAGGTTATTACACGCAAAGAAACATGGCCGCCATTGAAAGTAAACACGCCATTTTTTTTTTTTTTTATGTGTGTGTGTGTCGTTTTGGGCTTTTCTATGAATGTAACACACACTAGCTACTAAGGGGATTTCTGTTGGCATATGTGTTTCTGTCTCCTCACCTTCTTTCCTCCTTTTCCTCCCCTGCAGGTACTTTGTTCTTCACAAACTGCCCCAGTTGAAGTTCCTGGACACCAGGAAAGTCACCAAGATGGAGGTCATGGAGGCCAAAGCCAGAGGAGCCTTGATGAAGGTGGTCAAACCCACGCTGGAAGCTGTAAGTCATTCTCGATCTTCGCGTTCAGTTGAGGTGGTTTTGTTGTACTTTAAGTGTATTTTTGAGATGTTGGGAGTGCATGTAGAAGGAGTACATCTTTAGAAAAGTCTGTGTGATGTTTCAGTCTCCACTGACCTTTGACCCTGGAATGTCAGTTGGTTGTGAGTGTTCTTGAGACCAACATGTTGTGGTGACCACAGTGTAGAACAAAACGAGAAGTGGTTGGGAGAGAAAATTGCTTCTCCATGAATGTTACTCAGCTCCAGCTTTTATTTTGGCGGGTCCACCTTGAATTTCGGCCCTCAGATTTCTCAGGTATCCACACAAAGCTGCAACTTCAGACGCAGCTTTTCCCCAAAACTGATTCATTCTGTGGAACTGATTCCTCCTCCAGGAGCTTTTGTATTTTGGCAGTTGGATTTCTGCGGTCCTTGAACACGTTGTGGTCTATTTGCCGTCATGGGGAACCTGAAAGTGAACGTGAAAGTGTGTATGAGTGTGTGTGACAGGGTCCTGACCTGGTTCCTTTTACATCAGTCCAAATCGAAATCGAGCGAAGGCCATCCAGTCACGCTCATGGTCGCCAAACATGACCTGATCGGCCGATTTGAACGACAACTCCCTTATTTAGCTCAGAAACACTGAGGTCTCAGTATTTAATTCTCTCCTTCATTCTCTTGCTTACAGAAACTGAGATTAGACACTTTTTTTTTTCTTTTCCAGCACGATTGCGCGGAACGGCAAAGTCGTGAAATATTTAGCACAGCCACCGGTGAGGCTCTGACACTTCCAGGTCTCGGCGGTTTCCGACGCCGGCGCCGAGCCCGCGAGGTAGAATAAAAAGCAACGGAGAGAGAAAGAGAGGGAGAGAGAGAGGGAGGGAAGGAAGACAGGATCCAGAGCAGCGAGAACAAAGCCGTCCCGAGACAAACGAGAAGCATGTGAGCGTGCGTCGGGTTTAAAAGTGCACGGGGGAAAACAAAATATTTATTGTTGGAGACAATCAGCTAAGATAGCGCCGGCGCCGCGGCTTTGTTCTTGACGCTTCACGCTAGTGGCAAGCGAGGAAGCAGAAACACGGAGATAATTTAACCTCAATCTGGCATGTTTGGGAGACGGAGAGGCGAGGAAGGAAAACAGTGTTCATCCACTTTACGGGAGAGGGAAGAGGGGACCTTTACGATGCTTTTTGGCAGGCTAAAGTCGCGTTGGAAGACTTTATTTACATAGCCTGTCAGCGCCGGAGAAATGTTTGCCTTTGTCGCCGCAGCCCCGGGATGAAAGCGAAGATAATCACTGATTCCGGCTGACATGATGTGTGTGTTTTCATGTCTTTGTGTCTTTGAACCTGCTGTATATGATTATTTATTCCCTATGCAAAGTAAAAGGTTACAGCTTTGATGAAAATGCGTCTGCCTCACACCGAGCGCCATTTTTCTTTTTTTCTTTTTTTTTTTTTTTTTGGTCTTTCCCTCCACGCAGTGGAATATATTTTCCCCGCCTAACCATCTCGCTAGCTGTTCCTTATTAACGGTGTTTGACGGCATATGCGCGCGCGCGTGTGTGTATGTGTACATACTGTATGTGTGTGTGCGGTCTATCCTGGGATGTGACACCACTGTTTCAACTGGGTCGTTCTTTAGAGGAGACGCCATGGCCCCCGTTTACGGCTTCAAAACGTAATGAAATTATCCATCTTTGAATCTGGACGCCTTTCTAGCATAACAATGCAAAATGTCGGGACCTTTGTGTGTTTACATCTGCACACACGCGCACACATGGTTTAGTGACTTGGGCCTGTTTGGTGGGTTTACCAGGTGTGAGACTCAGGTTCAAAATAACTTTATTTACAAAAGCAGTGAGTATCTCAGTCTAAACGGCTATGCTTGAGCCATGATGCTAATCAGAACATCTCAAGCTAATCCTTACTGATCTTGCAGTCGTTATTAGCTCGAATGAATACAATGTTGGGACCAACATCTTCTTCTTCTTCTTCTTCCTCTCCATTTTTGTTAGCTAGTGAATATGTAGGTGCTTTGTTTGATTCTCTAGATAGAGGAGGAGTTGCAATCACAAGTCCCCATTCAAACTAACTTTATTAACAAGCCTGAGCACAACTTTCAACAGTTTTCCTCCTTTGTGTCCCGCCTGTCGTTGGCCGACCCGGATCTGATCCCGACGCTGCAACAACGGGCACGTCTTGCTAACGCGCCGATTCGGGTTGCGAATTTTGGCAGGTCTAAATTTATCCCCTCAAACCGGCGATTACGAGCCGATCAGATGCGCAGGCCGGCGATCAGCAGGCGTCGGGGACAAAGGAAAAGGCGTCGGTGCGGCGAGCTGACGGCGTAATTACAGGCTGGTGTTTGCCTTGGTGTTGCTCGTAACGACGGCTGGAGCCATGTGGCATTTGCTTCATTACAAAGCGGATAATTAGCTGTCTTGTTGTCTCCTGCGCTCGCGTTGGAGTCTCAATTAGCGCCGGCATTGCTCGCAAATAAAGCATCGCAGAACCGCTGTGATCTAAAGGTTTATTTTTCAGAATCGTCCACCTCACGCGCGGACAGCTGCTAGGAGTCTTTTTTTTTTTTTTTTGCTAGTGTTCAAAGCTGCTCTGAGCTTTTTTTTATCCGCTCTCCCTCGCCGTGTGTTTACGGTGATGGCGTGGCGTGGCCTTTGGTGGCGGCCCGGCTCGCGGGCCCCTATCTGATCGTTCCCCTCGCATGATGTATTGGAGCGGTTAGCGCGCGGCGGCGCTGAACTCTGGAGGCCTCTCCCGAGTCGTATCGCGGCGGATTGTGACCACAGTTTAAACTCGGCTTCAATCACGGCGTTATGGGACTGGCACTCGGCGACGCCACATGGTTCCGATAAAAGCAGTTATGGTCTTTAGCACAATATGAACACCATAACTTTTCATACATTCCCAATGTTTTCCATGTTGCCTTAATCACAACCAGACAGCCGGTGGCGGGAGAGAGCGCGTGCACACACGCACACACACTCACACGCTCACTCACTCACTCACACACGCACACATTCACACAGAGTGCAGCATTAATATGGAACTGTCGTCTCTCGGCAGTGCCGCTCTTCATATTAAGTGACATAAGCGGCAGATTTTGGCCTCCACGCGGGCCGAGGGCTGGGCGGGGGGGCTGCCACGGGAGTTTAGAGTCAGATTTTGACTTAAGAAAAAAAAAAGACTCTGTGTGATTTTCTGTGAAGCTTTCAATGCCTAAATCGTATTAGAATTAAAACAAGAAAAAGAAAAAAAATCAAACTGTGCTTGATAGCCTAAAAATGATAATAATCCACAACATATGATGGTAATAATAAAATATTGTCATGATGAAAACATAAACAGATCCGCTGTACTTTTTTCTTTGCAAATCAGATTATTATCGGTGTACTATTTCAGTTTTTAGCTTTGGTGTGTTTTTGGCTCACAAAAACAAGTTTGAAGAGATCAATAATTACCATTAACAGATAATTTTCTTCGCCTGTTTTGATAATTTATCTGCCCTGTAGTGCATAACATTAGTGAACGACACTGAGCTGACCCCTCTTTGTGTCTTTGTTTGTGTGTGTGTGCGCGTTATGTTACATTTTTACTACATTGGAAGGAAAAGATGTGACAAAAGATGTGAAAAAACACTTAAAACACACTCCGAAAATGAAGACCTACGCCTGAATTTCTCTCCCCCGCACCACAACACTGAGCGGGGCGGGAGCAACGAAGCCTTGAGCCGTATTTTGGGAAATTGGGCGTGTTGGAATGCTATAATGTGATAATTCTCTTTGAGGGCTTAGAGGTCACGGAGCGAAATGGCGTTAAACCACGCCGAGCCGCTTGGACTGCGCCGGGGCCGCTTTTGGAAAATAAATGCGGTTCTCCCTGGCCGCCTCTCCATCCTCTCCATCCCTCCATCCCTCCCTCCGCCGAGGCCGCACGATGTTGTCGAACTCTTGGGTTTAACTGGCCGTGTCTGTCAAAACACTGTGACAGCACATTCTGTTTTCAGAGCCCGAGAACGTATTAAAAAAAAAAGAGAGAGAGAGAGAGAGAAGTGCATAGCAAATTGAACTGGTAGAAAAACATTTGCTCCCCCGGCCACATGTTAAAGAGTGAAGTAAGTCTCCAACCACCCCCTGGTAGCGACGTCAGGCCGGTCTAAGCCTTCCTCGGGTGTCACTTAGATTCGGCCCGGGCGAATTATTCGACTTGATTTCCGAGCACGAACACCAGTTTCGCTCCCTCCCCCGCATCCTTCGGCGTGTAATGTAAAGCAGACGGCATCTCCGGGCGGCTCCAGCCAGCTGCCGGGGCTCCCATGAGCCTCTCCGCTCGCCCGGGTAACGGTTCTTCACGGGAATTGACAGTGACAGAGCCAGGAAAGTCCTCAAGTGGATCTTTTCAGTTCAGTTTTTTCTTGCCCAGACACTAACCTGTTTTACTGGGCGGCAGACAGCGGTTCATTTTGAGTTTGCGCTGAGGGGAGCAGTCCAAATCCAAGATAGACTGCACGCTTTTAGACCCGTGATTGTGCATTATGCCACGGGTGATTGTGGCTTTTTTTTTTTCTTTTTTTTTTTTCCTCCGCGGCCCTCCGAGAGGGAATTTTACTGCAGTTTGCTTGTTTTGCTTCCCTCTCAAATCTCTGTAGTAAAGCCCGTCGCCGAGCCCCAGACTTACGAGTTTCCCTCCCGCCCGGAGCCGCCGAGCATAACAAACGGCGAGCAATACAGCGCTTTGCGAATGCGCCTTCAGTGGCTTTGCTGAATCATTTTCCAAACAAATCCGTCCTGGGAGGAAACTCGAAGAATACACTTACTGCCAAAGCTACTTTATTCCCTCTCCCGTCTGTCTGCCGGATTTAGTGCTCGCCGGGGTTATTGTACACACTCTGATTTGTCACCTGCCGGCCGTGACGCATTTCTTGGATCGGGCCGCAACAGGTCGGGCGAGGACGGCGCCGCGTATTGGCCGGCGGCGGTGGCGGCGGCGGAGAAGCTAGCACGGAGATGCTAGCGCGGCCAGCGTCCGCCTGCTCAGTGTTTCCGACAAACAAACCCTTGTCGGACAGGCTGCGATCTGCTTACCGTC
>OMPJ01011158.1:0-10012 GCA_900312935.1 Carapus acus
CACCCTCAGGGTCCACCCAGACTCCAGACTCTCCCTCAGCACCCGGGCCTCGGACACCCGCAGGGCCCCCCCACCGTCATGTTTCAGCAGCAGTCCGCGCCCTGTCCACAAGGGGGCAGAAAGCTGTCGGATGGCGACGCACCACCCAATGTTACCGTCTCTACCTCAACCATTCCGCTCTCCATGGCGGCGGGGCTGCACCAGGGCCGCCAGGCCGACCTGAGCACCATCGTGCACCAGATCAACCAGTTCTGCCAAGCTCGGGCGCAGGGCGCGGGGGCCACCTCCATGTGCGAGGGCCAGATCGCCAACCCCAGCCCCATCAGCCGCAACCTGCTCATCAGCGCCTGCTCCAGGGTATCCATGCACAGCAACCCCGCCACGCCCGGGTTCCCTCCCCCCAACTGCATCCTGGCTCACCCGGAGGCGGCCGCCGCCACTCACCCGCCCGTCATGACCGCCATTAACCACTTGCCTTCCAACCACGCCGACATCAAGCAGCAGCAGCACCACCATCTTCAGCAACATCTGCACGCCCAACAGCTGCACCACCACCAACATCAACATCAACACCACCACCACCAACAACAACAGCAGCAGCAGCATAACAACAACAACCTGCAGCTGAAGATGCGCTCGTGGAATCAGCACCAGTTGGCCCACTTAACACATATTCAAAATGGCGGCACCCACCTGTGCAAGCAGTCGTCCAGGGACCCCGGCTTCAATTTCAAGGGCGCGGGGGGCTACGTCTCCGAAGTGTGCATAGGTCAGCCTTACACGCTGAAACCTCCCATAGATAGACCCACGCCCTCCCCGCCCGTCAACGGCGGCGCCATGCCCCCGGTCCCCATGGGCCACTACACCAACGGCCACTACTTCCAGTCCCACTTATGGAACAGCAGCATCCTCCCCACACCCAACAGTGACAGCTCCGGGTCTCAGGACGTAGCCATGCCATTCCACGGTGCGGGTCCCGGGGGTTGCACCACCCTGGACTGCGGACCCCAAGGGGCTCCCCATTACAGGCTAGGACCGGGCTCCTCCTCCTCTTCCTCCTCGTCCACCGCCACCGCCGCCGCCGCCGCCGCCCAGACTAATCTGATGCAAACAGCAGATTACTTGGGCGGGGACTTCCAGACGCCCTACTTCCGAGATCAGAATCTAGGGTCGATGGGCAAGATGCACAGACCTCCTGTGAGCAGGGTCGGTCCAGAGGTTGGAGAAGGTAGAGCCGCTCTCATCCAGCACCCAGGGTACAGATAAGCTACGGCCTTATCTACACAAGTTATCAACCCCTCCTCCTCCTCTTCCTCCTCCTCCGCCGCCATGGCCCCCCTACCATCCCATTCCCTTTGTTTAGTCTTAAGAAAGGAAACACGCGATTAAAACTAACTTGATAAACAAACTACGGCTAATGTTCAAGAGGATAAATGAATATATTTAATGAAACACAGTAGGGCTTGTTTTGTTTTGAAGGGGGTTTTTTTCAGTTGACTATCTTGCAAGTGATCAATTTGTGTATTTTTAAGTGCGTTGACGTGGCACTTTATGGGACTGTGTGCGTGTGTGTGCGCGTTTGTCAGTGTGTTCTTGGCATTGTTCCTCCCTCATGCTCGTCTGCGTGTCTGGATCATATCGGATTCTATTGTACTCGGGACGTTTTTTTGTAACGTTTTCGTCTTTCGCGAAGCAAAGAAATGGATCTTTAGCCAATCGTGTCAAACCTCTGCTGTTGAGACGTTTTCTTCCGCTACTACAGGGTCACGTCAGGAACTCTCAGCTCTGACTCATTTCACTCGGCGACAAAGTGTCTAAGTTCTTTTCTTTGTCTACTTTGCTTTCAAATCTCGTGGCTCTCGAGGCACCACAGAAGAAGAAGAGGGCAAGAGATGGAGTAGTTTTGGACGTAGAAATAACACCCCGGGGGGACTACGCAGGATATCTGGAGCCATCTGTGGGGACGCACATGTACAAAGAGGCGTTATTATTGTGGACTGTGATTATTTATTTGCGTAACAGGAATCGGGGTCGCTGTTTTATAGCGGATTCCTCGATGGGTTTAGGGATGCGTGTAATCAGGGGTGCTTGTAGATATTCGTACGAGGGGGGAGCATAGAAGTCTGTCCTGCTAAAATGCTGCAAAGACTTAAGGTGCTACGCCGGCGAGGTTTGGCCACGAGATTGCGAGACGTTGTTGTGACGATGTGCCATGTCTTTATTTCAGATTTTATTTGTATTTTTACTTTTCAGGCCTTTGTTTTCCCCTTCCCCGCAAGATGAATAGTGTATTAGTTGAATGTGGAGGTTCTTTAAGGGGAAGAGTTAGCTTGAGGCTTTGAGGTAAAACAACACAGAAGAAGAAGGAGAAGAAGACGAAGTCTCACTGGAACATTTGGAAATGTGGAGCAGAGGTGGAAATTACAGCCAGTGACCTGAGGCGAATAAGGTTGTGTATAGTTGCTACTGACTGTGAAAAGACAAAATTGATCACTTGCAAGATGACTTTGGGGTGGGTATACACACTTGACTTCAGTTTAAAGTTGAACAGCAAAAGCATTGTTTATTTTATTGTACACTGGCTTACCTACTAGACTACTGTAATTTTAAAGTTAAATGAGAGTGTATGCGAGTGAATGTTGGCCGTCGCTGCGGACAGGTTCAACGAATGAATGCGTGTGTGTGTGAATGCCGGGATGTGTGTGTGTGTGTGTACACAATGATGCCCATGTTCTGTTCACGTGACTCCCTAACAGCCCTTAAAAAGCCTTAAGTGTTTGGTCCTTGGACTTTCCTTTGAAAATGAGCATGGTTTTATTGAAAACCCCAAATAAAAGCGAGAAAAGATGGCAAGGATAAACAGAAACAGCATTTTTTTTTCCTCTCTGTCTTTCTTTTTGATTTTGGGCTTAAATTTTTATGGCTTTTTTTCTTTTTTTTTCGCCAAATAGAGCAATTCCTTAGATTCTTTATTACAGAAAGCAGGAACAGGAGTAATATTTTGTAATTATATATTTTAGCAACGTGTAGTTACTGAGCTGTAACAGTTCCCCCCCAAAACACATTTCAGAGCTTCAGTTTGCAATTGTGACTATTTATAATACTTGAGTTGCCGGTTATTTAATTTTTATTTTCTTTGTTTCTCGTACTATTACTGTGAAATGGAAGAAGGTCCGCGAGCCTTTCTTTTGTGTCATTCTGTACTACAGAGAGGAGGCCAGAGAGTGAGAGTTGTGCTACTCTTTTTGTAATATTGTAATAATAAAATAAAATTCTAATTTATGCTTTGAAACCGGTTTGGTTTGGAGTATTTGGCCGTCCTTGGCCTGTGTTTGGGTATTGATTTCTGGGCTCTCGATGGACACTGGCAGGTGTTCTGCGCGTGTTCTAACTTGCGGGAATACATGTAACAATTTTGGGAGATCACTACTCGCACACTGTTTCATCTACAATCAGCCTTACTGAGAATTTACCAAAAAATGGCAACATTAGGAGACGTGATTTAATGGCTCCAAAAGCCCTTCTACGCCCGACACTCCTCATTACTGTGACGGTTATGTCGAAGGTGGTGATTGCACCAATTTCTCTGCTTTCATGCCATTTATCCGGGGCCCTGCCCATGCCAAATAGAAACAGGAAGTGGAGTAGACAAAAAGCAAGCTGTGAAATCTGCGGGACTGCGCGGCTTCCTCGAATTCAGCCGGCGTGGATGTGATGAAAATGGGGCCGGTCTGAAAGGGCACACGGCGGGAGGGCAGGCTCGGCACATCCTGATCAGTATTCGTGTGTCTGTGATTGGACTGGGCGGAAGGAGGAGCGCAGAGGCCATCGCGCGGATTTATGCCGTGAAGCAGCCAAAAAAAAAAAAGAAAAAAAGGGGGATCCAATCAGGGTCCGATTTAACCCGCTTGACCTCTGATGACCACCAGCTGCACAAGAGAAACTACGAGTGATTTTTCTTCACAGACGCTGAAGAGGGAAATTGTAGCCTTTAATCCATATTCACCAAATTACCCACCGGGGCGAGTGTGTGTTTGAGGGTTATACGAGGGAACGGCGACTATGATGAAGGATCACACCTCGTAAAAAATCACTTTGGAACCTTCCATCCCCTCAGGTCCCTCAGACAAATACAATCTGAGCTTTGTTGTGGTCGATCTGGCACCTTTCCTCTTGATTTGTCACCCATTTGCACGTCCTTGTTCGAGGGGCCTTCATTGGCGTGTAGCACTTAGGCAGCACTTCTTCGACGCCGGCGCATTATTTCAGCGTTAATGAACACATTTATTACTGACAGGTCCGTTAAGTTATGTAATTCCTCGGGCGCTGTCCTCAGATTCCTGCTGATGCTCCGGACGAATCCGGCTGCCGCGTCATGGCCGAGGTGAGACCGAACGGCGTCTTTTAAGAGGCCGACGCCTCATCGCCCACGTCACGGCCGAGCGGGGAGCGTCCGCGATCCTCCGACCGCTCTGTCCTCACACCGGCGTGCTGGGGAGGAGCGTCATCTCTGTGGACGAATGAGCTTGCATGGGGCGCCTCCTACTGGCCATTTTGAAACTCATCCACTTCCTCCCTGTGGAGAAAGGGGAGCGTTACACCTTCGCTAGGAAAAAAAACCACACTGTCTTATGTGGTGAGACCTTCAGCCAATAGCTGTGAGCATGCATGCGTGTGTGTGCCTGCCTGTTTCAGCAGGCCTGCCCGAGGCTGTGAGGTTGATGCTATCACAGAAGCCCGGATCCTCATTGATTATGCCCAGGTTGCTGTTCCATTTGTTCCAGTTGACTTCCTCCACTCTAAGACAACAGGAGGACACGTGCTCCAATTACTGCCGGCCCAGCCGCGCATCCGTCGGCTGTCACGGAGGGCAAATTAGAGAGGAACGCGCCGTGCAACGCTAACGCAGCTGTGCCCACGCCGCTTCCCCTCAACCTCACAATTCCCTCTCAGCAACCGCGCTTATGAGTTAGTCGCTGTTCCTCGGGCTCTACGTGAAGAAAACGTGACTACCAGCATCATTAAATGTCTAACAGCTACAATCATTGTGAGGTAATAATAATTTGTAGCACTTCCAGAGCTTGGTTTGCTTTGTTTTCGTCTGTTTTATCGATCGGACGACCTCTCCCATGTGTAGCCTGTAACACTGAAAGCGTCTCGACCAAATGTCTGTTACTAATTTGCAGTTTTATCGCTGAACCCATTTTTGCAGACCAATAAAGTGCGATGACTGACTGACCATTAACAAAACACTTTCTCCCGAACTTGTAAAACGTCTGCGTGTCTAGACAATGGTGGCAAAAGTGACCCTGAATGTTAGCGATGTGCGTCCATACTGTGCAAGGACGAGAGGCCCATGAAAGCTAACAATGCTTTACATGTACCACTCTGACCATAACTGTGAAATATGATCCATAAATCCAGCCGTGCATGTTGTTTTAGAGGGTATTTATGGACAGAGGAGATCTGGCGGAGTTAAACTCCCGAAGCCAATTAGGAAATGGGACCACAGAGTGACCCGAGTTAATTAAGCATAAATCACAACAAACTCATCCCTGATCCTGGTGTGTGACAGGACAGGGACGTTTACCATCTAATGGCGTCTTGGATTGTAATGTTTGACGAGCTGTGTGTGTGTGTGGACCTGAAGCAGTGGCGGCGGTCCTCTTTGACAGCAGTGCCCAGGTTTTTCTCCACGCCGCAGCGGTAATAGTTTCTCAGGCAGAGGGGGAGACGCTTCTCCATATCCAGGATGGTGATGGCCCTCTGGAACACACAGATTATTTGGTGTATTTATGACATTTATTACCTGTAACATCCTATGCAAAAGCACTGAAATCCTGTTACTGATTAGGAAAGGGGACTATTACCGCTGCTAATACACTTCTACTACTACTGCCATGACTACCATCACAACTACTTGCATTGTCATTGGGTGGCATGAACAACACTAACTGTAGTACAGAAATAAGATGTGCTTACATTGACGGAGCATTGAACGATCACACGTCATTTCGCCTGGACCAACGGTGGGTTTACCTCGTGTGTCGACCACGACCGAAAGTGGAAGAGGGTAAGCTACAACAACTGCTACTTAGTTAATTGCGGCTACGGCTGCTACTGCAGCCACTACAGCCACTACTATGACTGCAAACACGCTAGGATCAGTTAGCGTAAAAGCTCGTCAAGTTGAAAAAAATTTTAAGCTTGAAAGCGAGTCAAATTTGCCGGTTCTCTCTCTGCCTTTGTTCGATGTAAATCACAGGGGGCGCCACATTTGTATACGGGCCAGTGGCGCAATGGATAACGCGTCTGACTACGGATCAGAAGATTCTAGGTTCGACTCCTGGCTGGCTCGGGTCTTTTTAGTCCTCCCCTGATTGACCTGAAATCAACCGACTGCTCTGGGTTGCTCATCAGCTTCTGCAATCCACACATTTTCCGAGTAACATTTCACGGTACAACAGTAGCTTGTGCCGCGTTCCAGGCCACTCGTAATTTACCAGTTACAAATGGGCGGGGCTACAGCCTAACCCATGAACTCACGACTTTGAACTCGATTGTACTCAAGTTCTCCAACTTCCGCGTTCGACGGCACGCAGTATATTTTAATTCCAAAAAAAGAGGTACCAATTACAGACGGTGGTGCCTGGAACGGTTTGAAGTCGTGACTCGTGAATCTCGAACTCGAAAGTTACCAATTACGAGTAGCCAGGAACGCGGCATTATGCCCCGACTGTCCAACTGGCCAATCAGATCACCGTAAGAGCAGATTGACAGCTACTTTCACCAATGAGCATAAGTTTGCGTTAATGGACACGTTTTCAGCAGTTATTAGGCACTGTACTGTACTGTTGGGCACTATGACACACGAACTTGAATTTCGCATGAAGGAAGCTAACTAAAAAGATGAATAAACAGTTAAAGCACTCCCTGTCTTTGCTCTCAAACCTGTCCTCTTTGTGGGCCCACACCTGTAGCTTCCATATGCTGGAGCTCTCCATGGTGATCCTCTCCACTGTGCGGTTCATGAGGGCGATGAGCATGTTGAGCAGCAAGATGTAGGTAAGGATGATATAACCGATGAGGAGCAGGTAGAAGACCTCCTTGTACTGGTACTTCTCAGTGAACTCCATGTCACCCATGCCGATGGTGAACTTGAAGAGCTCCATCATGGTGAAGCTGATGTTTCTGTAGGTGGGTTTGAGACACAGCTCGCCGCTTTTCACTGGCTCCAGGAAGCGGCCTTGGCCAACGCTCTTGTTCCCCCGTGGAGGAGGCTCGATGAGCAGAGTGACCACCGCTGTGAGGGGACGAGAGGGACATTATGTACTGCCTTGCCTAGCCCGAGCAGAAATGAAATAGATTCATGACTTAACAGCCTCTCACGAGGGCATCTGTGGTCTGAACAGACACGATTAAGTCAGGGGACGAGGAATCAAATACCTGCAGCAAATCCAAAGAGGAAGACAACATAGACAAAGAGAAATCGTAGAATATCACTGAGGATCATCTACAAAAAAAAAGAGCGAGGGGGGAAAAAGACAGGAAGAGAGAGCAGGTGACCTCAGGTGACCTCACTCTGATGACAATCCTGCAATTTTGTCCAATCTAAACATGATCATTTGCATAAAAACGATGTCAACTTGTCCAAATTTTCAACAACAGGTATGGGCCAAAATATGGAAAGTCACCACGAGGATACAAATAGTTGTAGTCATCTTTTATGCCACTAGAGGGAACTAAATTCCACTATCTGTACATGTACACAATCAGCTTGTATTTCTTTGATGTAATGTATGATATGATATGATATGATATGATATGATATGATATGATATGATATGATATGATATGATATGATATGATGACTTTCCTCACCTTCTGAATCATGATGCTGTAGATGCCCATGTGTTTGTATCCTCTGGAGAAGTACAGCAAGTTGACCCAGCTGAGAGCCAGACAAAGTACCAAAAAGCCCAGGTACTCTTGCCTCTTGAGTAAATACAGCACAGCCGAGGCCAGGAAGAGGACAGCCTGCAGAAAACTACAACAACAATATCAGAATCTGCTCAGAGATGTCTTCACTACAAAAGGAAACATTTGTCCTCTTTCGCCCTCTTGTTAATATCATTTTGATGCACATATCGGGAATGCTGGCAATTGCCAGAGTGCTGAGTTCTTCTCTTGTCATTTTTGATGGATGTACTTACAAAAGAATCTCATAATATCCATCAATCAGTAATGTCTTCAGCTTTGGGCGCTTCCTCTTCATGTCTATTATCTGGAGGGGGGGTGTGGAAACAGAAGTGAGATCATCAGTCATACTAATGGAACCGATATTCCTCCAGGCGCCGACACCGCCGAGTGGATCTGAATCATCAACACACCCCTCTGAAGAAGAAATAGCAGGAAGACAGAAGTAGCAGCACCTGGCCCGAGATGTACAGGTAACCCTTTATGGAGTGCTCCAAGGGAAACGGAGGCTGTCAGGGGAGAGAGAGAAACATCGGCGCGTTAGGGAGGTTGATCAGGCTGATGGCTTGCCGCGTCCAGCAGGGGGCAACTCACGTCTCCGTCTTGTTTATTGTAGGCCACGGCTGTGAAGATGACTAGATAGATGGAGTAGATCACGAAGTTAAAAACAAAGAATCCACCCGCAAACTTATTCCACTTCTCCTCTAGCAGATGACACAGAGGCTCCTCCTCCAGCATCGCGTGACGGTTCTTGGAGGAGAGACACAAATTATGAAATCATTAGCAGTACAGTTTGGGAGCTGCTACTTCAACTGGGCCAAAGAGGACTGGAGCTCACGGGAATGTCGGTGCCGTACACCAGGATTTCTAGGACTGAGTTGTCCTCACACAAGTCCACACCGGCCAGGTCGTACAGGGAGCTGTGGACGGGCCCGTAGACCCACTCAGTGAATTTGCGAGACAAGTGTTTGTTCTGAGGGTCCCTGAACTCCCGTTGCAGAATGTGGGTGAAAAGCTGCAAGTGAGCAGAAGGAAAGCGCCGAAAAAATAATTGAGAAGTGAAATATGCAAACTAAAGACAGCTGTTTCAAGCAATGGGGTTGATTTTTCATATTCACAAACAGCTCTGAAGATGCTAAACAAACAGTTAATTGCAGACCTGTTCCACAGGGATCAGGAACTCAACTAATAGTCCAAAATAAAAACAAACACTAACATTTCATTTGTTGACAGCCATTCTTTAACTATGTGCGTGACCTTTCCAGCCGCCGTCACAGCCCATATAAGAGGAGCAGTCATCTCTTGCTCCACATCACACACTACCACACAATGTTCACACTTCACAAACACGCATTTACCCCAATCCTGCCAGTCTTAGCGGCCATTTTCATAGGTGTCAGTTTGTTTTTGTTTCCAATGTCCTCCAGCCTGAGTTCGGGGTGCAGCCTGGCGGTGGTTGTGAGGATGCGGTCGTACATTTGAGTGATGAAGTCAGTGTTGTCCTTGCTGTTGTCTGCTATCATCACTAAGGCGTGAAGGACCGTGTTGCCATGAGAGTCTGTCTGCGTGGGGTCGGCTCTCATGTGCTCGTTCTCCAGCAGGTAGTCCACCACCTCTGGCTGGTTGGTGCAGGCAGCCAGGGACAGAGGTAGCTCCCCTGGGGAGAACAGCATTGAGTTCATTTTTCTATGCAGATGAAGTAAACATACAACGCTTTAAAAGCGTGTGGGCTATTTTAGTGATGATGGAATACAAGAACCTACTACTACTAATTAAAACAGACAGACAGACCGACAAATGGTTTCTAATGATAGTACAGTAATAATGATAATGACAATGATAGGAATGATGATGAAAACAACAACAATAACAATAACTATTATTATTATTATTATTATCAGTGGTAGTAATAGTAGTAGTAGTAGTAGTAGTTGTAGTATTGTTGTTGTTTTTGTTCTTGTTGTTACAAATAGTAATAATAATAATAATAATAATAATAATAGCTGTTGTTATATAATGTATAATAATTACATTA
>OMPJ01011163.1:9523-29104 GCA_900312935.1 Carapus acus
CCCGGTCGTACACCCTAGAAATCGTCTTTTCCTGCTTTGTTGGAGGGTTGTGTGCTTTATGGAGTAACTTCAAGTGTTTTTGTAGAAAAGGGAACCGCTGCAAAATGGTAATGGGAGGAATGGGGAAAACACTTTGCTGGTACCATTGAGAAAAAAGGGATGGGGGTCGGTCACGTGACCTCGAAGGAGTCCAACTGTGGTGTTGAACCATGCTGGCCACAGATTTGTACGTAGTATTTATGATTTCTGGGAAGGGAATCGCCTCATGAGGGGTAGGTACTGTATGTTTTTTTCTTTGTTTCTTATTTTCGGTGGCTGTTTTAGTGCTCTTGCCATACATACTGTGTACGTGTAAAGGGAATATAACTGGCTCCTCAAATTAATCCACTTGAGAACATGTCTGCGCTATTAATGAAGTCGAGGTGGGAGGGAGTCGCTGCTACCACAATTTCTCAAAGGTACATTTACCACTATTGAGACAGGGTGAAGTCTCGGTGAAGACATCTGGAAAGGTTTGTCGCGGTGGTCCCGTCACATCCGAGCCGCGCCTTCCTCCTCGCACGGCGGCGCGGCCGTCGCTTGTTTGAGGCCAATGCGGACTGCAGGGTTTCCCCTCGCCCTTCCATTCTGCTGCTCAAACGTACGCACAAACCAGTAGGTCAAGGAATCTTAAGTGGCGTTCCCAGTCTGTCGAGGCAAACGGAAATGCTCAGGACATCTCGGTAGCGGATGAGGTCGTAGTTGGTCGTCTTACAGCTCACTGGGTGGGTTTGTTTTCTTTTTGTGCCCTCCTCTATAAAGGGTCTTCTTGTTTTGTTTTTTTTGTTCGGTTACCGAAGGGAAAGAGTTTGCACTGAAGTCCTTGTAGAGAGAAAAAAAAAGCCAAATTTAACCGCTCCCATGGCCAAAAACGCCCTGGCCAGTGTTTGTCAGTGCCTTCCCAGCTGTGATGCGGATGGGACAAGATAGAAGCTAACACACCACAGGGGTCGACACACACACACGCACACACACGCACAGCCAAACTGACGGGGTCCTGCTGCCATGTTTGGGGCATTGTCCTTATGCCTCCCAGCCATCTTGTACTGTTATTGCCATTAGATGTGCATTGTTTGATGTGACAGGGACGAGTAAAATGTTGTATTCCTCATCAATTACTGTTTTGCGAGTTGTTTAGCTTTTAATGGAATGTTTGAACTGTTTTCTAAAGGAAAGGTCAATAAATGTAAATGAACGAGGCCATTTGCCTTTTTTGTCGTCTTTAACTTTGCGAATAGCGTCATTTGCGCTAATGCTGCAGAGCCGGTTCATAATTACTCACTATTGATTTTCTCCAAAGCAGATCTTTTCCTACCATTTGCTCAAAGCTTCGCTCCTCCCCGAGCTTTCACAAATTATCGCTAATAGCGTCTGAGAAATTTCTCACCGCCTACAAGCCAAAAATAAGTGAAAGCCTCTAAAACAGATTTGTATTGTAGACCTCACCAACTCAGATGTGCTTGGCAGCGCTGAGGAATTACTGTTAAAAGACGCATTTATATTTCAATCATTCTAATTGAAGCAAATTGAATGTAGCAGATGCAGAACAGCACGCTTAACACATTTTTATTCCGACAAATTTACATGGATTAACCTCGATTAAACTCCGGTCCTTCATGGGAAAGCTGTTATTTCTCGCAAGCAAGAAAAACACATCATTCAAAAAAGATACTCAATCAGATGTTATGCATAATAACAGTCTCGTTACTCTCACAGTTGTATGGGATTTTCTTGAAAGTACTCCCAAATCCCTCAAAGTTCAGTGTTGCGATGCCCCAGCATCGGTGTTTGGATGGTGTGTGAAGAGTGAGTTTCAGCCCTGTGTTGAGAGGAGATAAATCCAAATCTTCACGGCAGTGCGTTCTCATCGTCAAGGAACTGTTGCCTGCACCGCTCCCTCAGTTTATCAATCGTCGCCATGGACAAGCTTCCAGGATCTGAGAAGATTTTCTGCAAAACAGTTTTTGAAAATCAGTGTATTATTCAAATCCTCCACCCACTCAGCAGTGTTCCTCTCAGGTGATAACTTCTTCTTATTTTCCATGGTGACTGAATATTCAGATAGGTGACTCACTCCAAACTCACTCCACAAGTTTTCCTATGTCTCATCGCACCTGCATGAAGGTGTGGCAGTCCATGGTGAAGTCTCCGTGTGTGATGCGTTTGAAGCATTCGCATACGTCAGTCAGGGATCGAGCCTGCAAGATGGCTGACTGGTGCTGGAGGATGATGGTCAGGGCCACGCGGAACAGCACCTTGGAGCCCTCGTAGAAAACGCAGTCCCAGATTCGCAGAACTGTCTGAAAGAGCGAGACTGAGGACTCGGGAGAGCGAATGGATACATAAACATTCACAGGCAAACACTTCTGCTCACCTCGATGGGAAGGATGTCGATGAAGAGGCAGATGAACCAGCGTGAGACCACCAGGGTCCATATGCCGAGGTACTGCGCCATCAGCTGGCCAACCGCAGGGGCTTTGGCCTTCACCAGCTCCCCGAGGACCATCTGGTCCGTCTTCAGCCCCAGCATGGTGGGGCTGTAGTAGTCTGTCAACCAACAAGGACACTCGACATCATTTGCTCGCCAGGATCAGTGAAATATCTCAGATTGGGATTCGGAGTCGATTTGGAATTCTAAGACAAATGTCTAAGTTTATCACAACATAGAACATGAGAGGACAAATCAAATACATTGATGTTCTCCTGTCTACCTGGAAGTATTCTTCCCACCAAGGCATCCATTAGCCAGAATGCCTGCTCTTCATCTTTGGTGATGATGATAAGGTAACCTGCGATGAAGTTCATGCCCTGCAATGATCAACAAAGAGTTTTAAGATGATTTTTTATGACATTAAACTACGATTCCCTCTGTCAAAACTGTTGTTCCACTACGTCAAAATCCAGAGAGTTGCCATAGCGACATCACCATTACTGACGTCGACTAGCCGAAATGATTAACAACAAACAAAATGGGGCTTTTCCTATGGAAAAGCTAACAGATACAACTAGTTGGTCTTGTTTTTCTATAAACACAGATCAATGCCCGCTAGAACAACAGGAGGAGAGTCAACACAGGCAGACATTACCTGACAGTATCCAACCTCCTTGTTATGGTGTCCATAAGCTAGCAAGACGTTGAACAGGGCCTTCTGCAGGCCCGGCTCCGCTTTCCCTCGGAAGAGCACGTTGTCCGGGAAGGTCCTGGGCATGTCTGAGAGACGAGCAACGACAGGAATGCCAACCCCAGGCTCATGCCAACAGGTGGAAGTTGATTCTGCGTTGGAGTTGATGTACAGTACCTGTCTCGAGGGTCTCCACCAGCCTGGAGTCGTGCTCTGAGCTCAGCAGGGACCTGTAGTAGCCCGGGTTCTTCTCCAGTTGTTCCTGGGCTCCGCTAGCTGCCATCCAGATCTTGGCGCGGTGCTCATTGGGAACCCCTTTACGCACGAACCTCTTCACTTCCAGGAACAACAAAACACAAATTCACGCAAAGCAGGAAAGCCAGCGACAGCCGATGCTTGAGCGTACATCTCCGTGTCCGCGCACCTCAGCTTGGGTTCGCTTTACCTGTCACATTCTTCTCCACTTGAGGTTTTTGTTGGAGGAGCTTGGTCCACCTGGTGGACCTCCTGTTGAGGACGGTGACGTACTCGTCCATCATCTGCCTGTAGGAATCAAAGTCCTGAGGCCTCTCAAAGCCATATGGGTCGATCCTACGGGAGCCGGTCGGGACAGGCCAGGATCAGAGAAACACAACAAACGCGGCAGTGTATAGGTACAGCCGACAACAGAGTCTCTTCCCCCACACCCTTTGTTTACTCTATTCATCAACCCCGGCCGCTGTGGCCGCCTCGCCTGTGTAGGGTTTCTGTGCCTCAGAGATCAGATGACCCAACCGACTCACTATGTATCATATTACATACAACGGGAATTGGGGTCTACATGGGAAATCCAGGGTTCTAGATCTCGTTTGTGCATCAGGTCAATGTTGCACGAGTGTGTCCCTCATCTCACCACAGAAGTAGGAAGAGGTGCGGCAGCACTAACAGCTGTCAGAGGAATCATCAAGGTAAACAATGCCTCGGAGCCACAACTGGGGTTGACACAGTGGCAGTGGAAGGCAGCGTTAAAGTGGCGAGTGTGTGATGCCCTGGCAGAGCAGAGAAGCTTACCGCTCTGTGGCACCGTCACGCCCCGGCTCAGGAGAGCTTTCTGTCTTTTCCCTTTCCATTGAGCGCGGCGAGTCACAGGTAGCACGGCAGAGCTGTGCAGACGGAGCTCGGGGAGGGTTGGATCTCTGACAGTCGTCGCACAGAAAAGCCAAGAGCCAAACAAAAGTGAACACACATATTGCCGTCGGGGGACGAAATAACAAGTGACGGGTAGCGGTCTGAGGCTAAGACATCTCACCTTACTGCGCTGAGAGGAGGGGCTGTTTGACAAACACACAGGTATATTTACAGGTATGTGCCTCATTTGCATTTGCAAACAGAGGAAGTGAGCAAGCGCTTTGCCTCCATGTCGCTCTGCAAACCACAGTATGAGGATGTGATAATTCAAATATTAGAATAGTACAGGCAGCAGCGCTGAGAAGCAGGGAGCTGCAGCACCCATTGTAAAGAAAAGTATCATGGTGGTATCATTGCTCTATTGACATTTGACACAAGTACTGCGGGGTCATTAGTTTTAAAAATACAGGTAGTGGGGTTGCAGAGCAAAGAAATGAAAGGAAGAGAGTGCAAGAGTACAAAGTAATACCTCCACTCGTACCATACTCTACTACTATCATTTCCACTACTACTACTACTACTACTACTACTACTAATGATAGTAACTGTACCACTTCTTTCAGCGGCACATCAGACAAACAGCTAAGTTGGACCTGCTTGGGGAAAAGAGTCGTGGAGATTGAGTTGGTATGAGAGAGATAGCGGGTGTATAGGACAACAGGTGACTGCCATGGAGCTCTCAGGCTGAGAGAAAAGAGGAAGACCACTGAGAAGAGGAAGAATAGGAGGAGGTGGAGACAGGTGAGCCGCTGTTGCGCCTCCCGTGAGGGAGCAGCCAGAACACAAAGAGAAAGTACACCTTATTCAAATAGGTGGGTTAGGTAGGCAGGTATCTACTCAATGGATCTATTCATCTGGTTATCCCGGAAATTCAAAAATAGGACCTTTATAGAACAACAGGTGCTCATGAGGCCTTTCAGGTAGATCTCAGTGTGTCTCAGAAGGACAGAAAAAGTACCACAGAAAATGATTGAAGGTTGAAACACTTGCGCAAGATGACGCAGCCAAGCAGCCGGGCTCTGGCCCAATACAACCCTAAATACCTTGGAACCCTCGAGGAGAGGGTCAGAAACTCCACGACCTCCATCACCTTTCCTACAGCGAATCAATGTGGTCTGAGGCAAGTCCACCAAAAAGGACACGGCAGGACAGGACACGGGTCAGACTCTGGAGATTAAACAGTTTGACCTCACACCCTCAGATGTGCGCGGGGGGGGGTCGGGCGAAGGCCTCGGCGGCTGTTTTTCTGGCTGTGTTCTGCGATCAGAGGAGCTTGTGTGGTCACCGGCAGATGGACGTGATGATGTCAGAATGTGTTCCCAAGGTTCATAATTTACGTAGGTGGCTGTTTGTTCTCATGAAAACACAACAAACGGGAGATAAATCCTGGATCACTGGTCATCGGTGGAGGTTTTTGTGACCAGAGGTGTTTATCTACCTCATCACATGACACGCAAACCAAATCAATACCATCGATCCCAACCGACGTGGAGATGGAAAAGGCCATGCTTTATTCAACTCAAAACATACTCCGTCCTTACATCAGGTAGAAACATTTAACATTATAAACAGAAACATTTCATGTTGTACAGGTTCACTGAAAAGGTTTGGGTTTGGAACAGACTTTAAATCAGAATGCCTGACAGGATCGCATCTGTGTGCCGGGTCAAATCTTAAGGCACTGCAAACTTTTTAAAAATAAAAACTTTGATCATAATTCGATTGACAAGCTTTACAAGCTCCCCCGCCCCCTTTGCGTTGGAACGCAGTGGTGATCTACTTAAGATTTCAGATCGCAGCCCGATCTCAGTATAGATTATAAATCCGACGTGTCTAAAATTGCAAAGCTTTCCGAACCATAAATGAAATAAGAATTTCAGTCCGAGGTGAAGAAAACCTGGTGACTGACATGCGTCCAGCGAGAAGCTCACAACCCCACGACTGACAAATCAACCCAACGATAACCTCTTATCAATCATTCGACCTATGCGGGGGGCTTATTGCAGACCTGAAGATGCATGATGACTTTGAGGACATGATGTTGCATTTGTCAATGTATTTTGACAATAATCAGAGAGCTCTTGGGCGCTTTGGATACAGACGAGTGGCAGCGCTCGCTCCCCTCACACTCGCTGACACAAAACGGTCCAAATGAGGCTGGATAGAGCGTCAAAGCCGTCAGACTCCTCCGTCCGCCGCCGAACCCTCACCAGTGAGCGGGCAGAGCGCTGCAGAGCTGAGGGCCAAGGTCAGAGGTCAGAGGTTGCGTCAGGAGGATCCCGCCAGTGAAGTTGTTCTCAGCTCGCAGAGAGAGAAAGAGGGGGAGGGAGGGATGGAGGAAGATGGCTTCCTGGCTGTTTCAAGTGTGAGGTCTACGAGTCTTAAAAAAACAGTCACTGTAGTGGACAGCTGAGCATCCGCAGCGCTGGGATGTGACTTATAAAGTTTTTTGTTGCGATCCCGTCACCACTGGTCGCGCGTATTCCACAAAGTCGTCTATGAGGACCGGCCACGCACCTGTGGACGAAGACAAACAAGACGATTGTGGACACGTGACTTGTCAGAGGACGCCTCCACACTCTGAGGACTCACCGTCCTCGTCGTAGTTCGACAAGTCGTCTGCGATCGTGTTGCCAAACTCCAGCAGCAGGTACCAGGTGTCTTTGGGAATGGGCCGTTTATGGTGCTCCTGCAAAACACAGTTCACATTATTTCAACCGCTCACATCCAGGTCAAGTGGAGAAATGACTCACTGACATAATTGCAGACATTCTACCCAGTTGGTAATACAGTAGATCTGCAAAACACACTGTATATTTTACTGACAGGTTGAATCTTGACAGCGTAACTGTTGCTGAGTAAGCCTGTTCTCACTCGGGTACCTCAGGGCAAGTAAAGTCAAATACCGACTGTTTGCCACACACGTCAGCTTCCGCTCTTGTAGTTTAAGCTGGCACTTTCAGCGTGTGTTGGGCCGGTAAATGAATAAGGCACCTGGACGCGGCTCGGTCAGAAATATTTCTGAGCTCTTATAAACACAGGTTGGTGATAAAATCCCCACAGGGGGAATTTATCGACTCGGGACAGCGGCGTCCACCGACGCCTTCAATGGTGTGAGAAAGGGGCTTTGACTCACCAGGAGAAATCGGTTCCAGAGATCGAGGAACTTAAAGCGTCCAGACAGAACCAGGTTCCAGTAGGCCACGGCCATCTCCAAGTCTGAGCACAACCAAAGAGAGAAGTAGTGATTAGACATGGTCTTTGGGTTAGGGTTAGGCGTCTGAGCCCATTTCCGGCTTACCTAGAACCTTCTGGCCAGGATTTTTAGCAAAGTTAAACGTGAACTGGTAGAAATCTTTGAATTTGCTGCCGTCCTTCAGCTCCTGTTCAAATCTGGGCAGGAGAGCCTTCAGTTTGTCCAGGTTGTCGCACCTACGGGAGGCGACATTTCACAATCAACACACGGTGCCACGCGTGTCAACAGGCCAGACCAGCAGCGGCAAACATGTTGTTGTCGACAAACGCGAGATCGTCCGTCGCTATCGACACGCAAGCCTCAAAAGCTAAATGACTTGCAGCGCTTCCGTGGAGACTTTCCAAGAAGACATGAAATACTGAGGAGGTGGTTGCGGGTCTATAAATAGGAGCGCTCCTCGCCCCGGCCGGGGCCGAGTACAGACGACGGGGGCCGGCCGAGATATTTCGAGCGGCGTGTTTACGTCTCAGCGAGAAGCCGATCACATGCCGCCTTACCCCAGCTCGCTCATGCCGTCCACAAACTCCTTCTTGCTGAACTGGCACTGAGTGGCGGCGCGGAACTTCCACGCCACCACCAGGACGGAGAGGCTGGCCGGGTCCAGGGCCAGGTCGTCGCAGAACTGCTGGATCCCATCGATGCCGATCTTGTTCTCGTCGTGAGGATCTGTCCACAAGCGATTCAGTTTTATTTGTATGGCGCCAAATCGAAACAGGAGTTATCTTGAGGAGATATCCAAAATGGAGCAGGTAGAGCTGCTCAATGTTTAAACGTTCAAATTCTATATGATGAACACACTGCGGTCACACTTTGGAAACAGTGGGACTGAGAATACTGCTATTGCTGCTTTCTGCACAAACAAAAGTTTTGTTTTCATATATACTCTGATTTACCGCACAAGTCACTTTACACTGCAGTTTTGTATAGTACTAATACATGCAGGTTTATGTGCAATACCTGTACTTTACTTGTAACCACTGGAAATTCTCTTACTTGCTGCTATAACCAAATTGTGGAGCTGCCAAACGAATTTTCACAATGATATTGGAAACAGTGTCTTGAGACAATAAATGATTCTTATTCTTATTCTTATTTGTATACCGTTACTGTTACTGGACCGTGGATGAGAAAGAAACGCAAGTTGAGCCCTCTATATGTATAGTACATACTGTATATAGGACTTTGACTTTGATTTGATCATTAGAACATACGCAAGATATGCCGATAAACAAACAAACATCTGTGCTATTTTCTTTTAGTTTGGCAAACGGCGGCTGTATTTCAACATTACCTCTGTAGCGATTGTAGAGATGTTCCAGCTTCTTCCGGTCCACAGAGATTTTCACAGGCTCCCTGCAGTAAATGTCCGGGTTTTGAAAGTAATTGTCGGTGGCCACCTCTAGTTTCCAGTCATTCTGGGTCAGGCAGTACACGGCCGTCTTCTCCCCGGCCTGCGTGAAGGACATGAACTGCCGTACCTTGTCCCTCTGCGAAGACTTCAGCTTATGCTGCACAAGCACAGGACACGGGCTGTCAGGCACCGACTCCACCAGCGACGGCAGCACAGACAGCAGCACGCACACACAGATGGAAACGCACACCAGGACGTACAACGATACGCACACATCCACCGACATTCATACGACCGGACGGAGGACGCGGGACAGACGAGGAGGGGCCGCCGCGCTAAATTTCTAGGGTTTCAGTCCATGGCAGTGCTACTCTGAGGGCCACGTCCCGGTCCGGGCACTGCTCGGGCAACTCTACCGCGGGATGTTGTGTATTCTTAAAGCACATGCTGTACCCCAGAGGGCCCCTCAGATAGCTGCATTCATGGATGTAACATGAGAGGGGATATGGGATGCCATCATCTGGACCCCGAGGTGCAAGAAGTCTGGACTGTAACACAAGCACCCTGTCAGGAGACCACCGCCAACATTATGGAAATCACACACCACAGTATCCTGGAGTGAGGCTCAACCTATGGGGGCACGCCGTCAGAGTTTGGAGGCGGCTGATAGCTGTTTGGAGGTATATGTGGAGACTAATGTCCTATATATAGACGGCATAATATTCAACTCATGTCATACACCTGTAAAAGTAGAGACACCCTCAGAACGCTTGGAGTGGAATGCGGTGTTGCAGTCAAGCTCTGATAAATCAGATAAACTTGTTTTTTTTAGAATAGGCCATCCAGCTCCTGACATGTCCCCTCTTTAAGCAAAGACACAATCTGACTGGGACATTTGATGCTTGGAAATATTCTTAGTCCCTCATCTACCAAACTATCAAACTTATGACCCTGATGTCAGAGGTGTGGGGCCTTCTCTCAAATTTGGAGAGGGACCACGTGAGCTTTAAAAGTACAACACAATGCGTATGGAATACCTGAATGAACACTGCGAGATCAAAACGACCCAAACGCAACATTGTGGATCTACACATTAGTTCACATTGGACGTATTCGAGTCATTTGTCCCTGTTCTGAGAGCAGATGGGACAAATGGAGCAAAGAGCGTGACGATCCACACTCGCTCAATGAATCGGTGAGAGCAAACATCTCTTCTAACTCTGTGCCCACCTGACGGACGCGACACCGAACCGAAACAAACACACTCTCGCCGGGTACTCTCACTCAATGAATGAACACATGTGGTGTAACAATCCCGATACATTAATTCCTCAATGAATTGATCAATCGGTTCGTCAAACGCCGACATAAACGGTGCTGTGAGCGCAGAACGGTGAAAAATGAAGCAGGTTAGCACCCGATCTCTTTCTACTCCAACACCTACGACCTCGTCCGTGCTAACGTGTGCTAACGTGGCAAAAAGAGGGCACATTAAGGGTGAAATCGGATTACCCGCGCAGGTGTGAATGCACCTGGACGGCGCTCCATCGTCACTGCTCCGAGTGCCAAAGTCAGCCAGTTACCCGCAGCTAGCAGCCTCTCTCCCTGAAAAACACTACTGACCGACCTCACTCTGACTAAAAGGAGCTCGATACCGGGGCGCTGAGGTGACAGCGCGCCGTGCTGTGGTTGCTACAAGGCGGGCCCGGGTGCGGATTGGCGGCGGGACGGCGGAGGCTCGGCGGCTCGGTGGTTTGTTTACCTACCATCTTTAGCCTCTCTCGGCCCGGCAGACACTCCCTCCGCGCATGCGCGGAGGAAACCCGAGCGGCTCCGAAAGTAGGTGAAGACTTGGGAGTCATTTGTGGAACTAACTAGTTCTGTGTGCGCCTCTCGGCCGCGGGCGGGAGATATTTAAACACGCGTTGAGTTAATAATGACACTTACAAAGTCATCGGTGAGATCCAGCAAACCAGATCACATCAAAAGCCAGGATAAGTGGTGACTAGTCCGAATCACAATTAAAACTCAGCTGCTTGAGTGACTGATGTCACTGGTGTCACTGGTGGTGCTGGTGAGGCCCCTCCATGCTGAGGAGCTCCCTCACTGCTCCCTCAGTGAGGATGTGTGCAAGGTGTTAAAAGAGACATTAAAAAGGAGCCAGTGTTAAAGGATACACAACTTTTAATGTCCCTGCCATACACATGCAATCGTATCAATCCTAAAATCAGAATGTTCCCAAGCGAGATGGCTGACTCTCTTTACTCAGTGCTTAAGTGATACTGCCAAACAACTCAACGAATAAGTGTTTTTTTCTTATGTAAATTCAGTTTATTCAACAATTTTGAGCCACAATAAACAAAACAAAATAAAACAAACAAACAAAACAGACGTGACATGGAAATTAAATTAGATTTCCCAAGTTCTTAGTCATGTTGAGTTTAATCACTTACAGTTATTGATATCTATCCCACCTGACTCAGCACAATTTTGTCATATCTACATGGAAACCCCCAAAATGTAAACATGAAGGTCATTTCTGCTTGATAAGATAACTGATGACTTTAAAACCCTAATCAAAGACAATGAACCTCAATTCTATGTGTGAATCAGTGTTATGTATTTGCTCTGTGACACAGTTTCAATATAGATGTGCATAAAACACCACCATACCATACCATTTAAGTGACCGTCCAGGCCAGTGGAGGAGCCAGTGGAGGAGCCCACTGTCATTCAAGGGCTCAGATTGTCTATTAACCACTCTTGTGCTGTGTTATACATTTGCCCGCACAGGAGGGATTGAATAACATTTACAACTGGAAAACATATTCTTGAGTATTCCAATTATGTAGGTACGTGTGACTGTGAGGAAGCAGTTCTCACTAGACAAAAAGAAGTTGGATTCCTATTCACTAAGGATGCATCTTAATGCCAAATAGTGAGCACACGACAGTAGCACACACCAGGCTGGACATTGCTGGTTAACAAGTTAACAGAGGTTTTCAGGAGCATAGTATGCAGAGTGTGTGTGCATGTATTCCGCAGCAGCAGGTGGCGGTAGGCTGTGCAATGACACTGGCGCAGCTGCGTGAAGACGCAGAAAAAGGAGGTCGACGTAGTGGGCGTGGTCAAAGGGGGCCGTCCGAGACGCGTCATAGCGACGCTGGCCAATCGGCGGCTGCCCATGTTGTACACCGCCAAGATCAGATTGTGAGAGGAGCTGTAGTAGCAAAGCTAGCAGGCAGTGAATAGGAGAGGCTAACTATCGGCTGGCTAACTGGCGAGGCGCACCGGTAAGCAGCGCCTTTCGAGTAGCAAAATGCTAAGCGGCCGCCCAGACACATAAGTTTTGCACCGCGTAGATATCACGCACCGAAGAAACATTCAACCCCCGGGTCCGTTCGAATGACGTATCGGTAACCGGTACGATTGGCCCGACTTTGGATGAAGTTAGACCAAGTTTGGCCAGTGTTGCGGTTGACAGCTGTGTGCTACCTGCTATTAGCCGCTAACAGACGTCAGTAGGCTAACAAAGCGCAGATGGTGGAGCGGTGGAGACTCCAGCCCAAGCGCGGGGTCTGCTCGTCTGCTATGGAGTGCACAAGACGCCCTGACCGGCCCGAGGGCAGAGCCCTTCCCTGTATGGCAGCCTCGGGGAAAAGGCTCCCGTTGTAGCTCTTGGAAACGGGACAAACAAGGCGCGATGAACTTAGGAAGTCTACCGTGCAATTAAGGCCATAAAAATAAATTTAACTACCACAATACCAGCATGTCGTCGCAATATTTTCACGAAGGCTGGGATGGGTTGTTCTCCTTAGCTGATTGACATTAAAATACATATTTAGCCAACAGCAGATGACTGATAAACTTTTGTTTGGTTTGTTACACTACCTACCAAGCACATATATAGTCAGAATTTGACGCCAGAGCGCTGTGAAGTTGACAAGTTATTTACGCGTTTTTCTGTGGGAGTCTATTTTCAAACGGCAATATTATCGCATATAGGACACAAAGTGCCCCACAGCTACCACGAAACATGGGAATGACCTATATATTATCCAATAGTCTGCATAAAATCGAACAGCAATTGCAGCTGCGATATGGTAAATGATGTTCAAAAATCAGAGATGTGTTCCTCAGGCGGTGTGAGTAAAACACAGTATTCCTCGTATGTGAACTCTTGCCCCGATGTTTTTGGGGTGATTTGTTTTTCATTGAAATGAGGGACGATCACTCCTAACCAAGCGTACGCCCCGTTATTAGTTTAATACTGGTATGCTCAACGCCATCGCACGGAAAGTCACAGTATAAAGTTGATTTAGTCCAAAATAACCCCCCGAAGTCCGCTACTATCTTTACATAGGCGAAATGAGTGGATTAGTGGTGTAAAAGTGGCCGGGCATAACATGGTTAGTTTCCTGTTTGGTAGGGATTTAGACCTCCTCTTCCTCCATTCTCTCATGCCAACAACAACAGCCGTCGAAGGAGCTGGAGAGTGCACTCGTAAGTGCACACAGTGGCGATATTTACTGCATTTATCACCGCCGTGCATTAGTCTGTAGAATTGCGAGGCCACGCTAGAGCTCAGGATGAATCTGAAACGTTTGACCCGCAATTCCTCCTTTTTTCCCCGCACGAATCCTGTCAAAACGTGCATGAGCTAACTAGCTAGCTAACGTCAGCGAGCTGAGCCCGACGCTAACGGCGGTGCTCGCAGTTAGCTGCTCACATAGCTGCTCACATTCAACAAAAGCGCGATTGCAGTCGGCATGTGTGGTGAATACTAGTCGACGTGCAACCTCGTTAACTTCATTCACGCGTGATTATCACCCGAACGGAGTAGTTTGCGCCGTGTTTGTGTTGAAGTTGGCGTGTTGGCGTGACCTGTAGCGTAAGTTGGCGATGCTTGTCCTCCCGACGCGCTGTGGTACCTGAAGTAGGCCTTGTGCACGTTTAGCGGGGTAAAAGTTGGAAACACTGCGGGGTCGTTCAGTTGTGGTCGTTTTGAGTGAACTCTTGCAGTCGAAATGGATTTACACTGCATTCTCTGACATTGTCTTGCGTGCCCGTGTCAAGTACAGTACAGTGAGAGCTAACGGTGGTGGTGTGACAGTAGCTTTGTGAAGTGAAGTGAAAATGTGGAGAGAACAGGTGGACAGCGCTGCAGGATTCACCATTTAGCATTTTTCATGGAAATTATACATCAAGTCATCTGTCAAACACAGTTTTGAAAATATGATATGTGGATCAGCATTATGACTGAATCTCCACTCCAGTTAAGATTTCACTTGATGCCTATTTTTCACCAGGGACCTGAAAAGTGACAAATAGGAGAGACATCTTTTCTGCCTGCAGCCCAGTTTACCCCGTCCTTTGGGATTATGGCTAAAGATGTAAGTAACCAGGTTTAGGTTTTCAAGGAGCGGGCTCACAACACTGGCAACAGATTTACCTCGTATCCTATCTTGTGTATCCATGGAGTTGGGCACCAACTGAGACCTTGCTAAAACTTAAGTGCAATATCACATGACTGGTTAGAGATGTTATATCAATACATAGCTGTATTGCTGCAAATTGGTTGCTGTTTGATGGGGATTGGGCAATTCTGTCAAGTGGGAATGCGCAGACAGCACCAAAGAAGATACTTTCATTGTATCATGACTTCAGAAACATGTTATCTGATGTCATATGTTGCTGTGTTCCCATGGTATTTGAAGGTATGTTACTGTGAATTCATGAGGGTCGACAATCTCCTCCTGCTGCTAAACAAGGGCCCATCTAGAGTACTTGGTCCAGTTGTAGTTACTGTCCCAATCAGCATTGACAGTGATGATGAATGAGAGCATCTGCACCTGTCTAATTACCAAACAATGAGGGTGATGTCACCACTTCTCTATATTGATAAGCCAGGTGGTGTGTCTGAGGGGAAGAGGCCTGAATATTATTTAACCACACAATGTTCTTGTCTTCCACAGGCGGGTCTGGTCGAAGCTAATGGAGAACTGAAGGTTTTCATAGATCAAAATCTCAGCCCTAGCAAAGGTAAGTTGCACAGTATTCTTTACTGTGGGATAATGCCGTAACGGTTTGGGTGTGAGGCGCTAATCAGCACTCTGCCTGGGTGTCTGTGCTTCCAGGTGTCCTGTCCTTAGTGACTGTTCAGCCCACAGCTGCCCCCGTGGCCAAACAGCTCCTTCCCAAAACCCTTGGGCCGTCAAATGTGAACATTGCTGCTCACATGCAACACGTACCACACATGGTGAGCGAGCAACCCTCCACACAAGCTCTTTGAAAAACTGTCAAACTGGTTCTGCCGTCGTGGTCCGTTTGACACTCTAATACTTCTTGAATATACCACTGTAATGGGAAAGATTTGCAGAGAGGCCGGTCACTGTCGTCTTGCGGTGGAAGGCCTTCATTATCACTGAGAGGAGGCTGGGTGGGGGATGGGTGGAGGCGGTTGATCCTAAGCTTATCAAGCCTACAGTCTGCAGGATTACACCCATCATCACGTTCATCCATGGAATATACCTGATGAAAACTGTTTGGATGTGGGAAATGAGGTTTTGCTAGTTCACACTTGAACATAGCACAGCTAACACCAGCCATGTCATTTATATTATGAGGTAGGCACAAATATGAAATATGTATTGCCTGTGACAGAGCTTGTACCTGCGCCGAATCTTTTCCACCTCGTTTGTGTTGCCAAGACAACCACAATATCGACCTTTTTGGCTTGCTCTCCCATGTCCTTTGCACAGGTGATCGGTACACCACAGAGGCCCACAGTCTCCAATACCATTCTGGTAAACAGTCCACACACACCCAGTTCCCAGTTTCTCACTCAGAGCCAACCACCAGATGCCTCTCCATGGTCATCGGGGTGAGTGGTGGGGAGGCCCATCTCCCAAGTCAAAATTGAGCGACAAACTTATCAAAAATAGATTTCACCGATGATGATTGACATTGTCTTGAACTAAATGGAGCCAGTCCCAGTGATTCCAGCGGTAGGAAAACCATAACAAATGATACGGTCGTGCTGATCTGTGAGGTGTGTGCTCTGTCTGCAGAAAACGTGGTAAGAAAGGGGAAAAGAACGGCAAGGGCTTGAGGCATTTCTCCATGAAAGTGTGCGAGAAGGTGCAGAAGAAAGGCATCACCACCTACAACGAAGTGGCAGATGAGCTCGTGGCAGAATTCAGCTCGGCAGACAACCATATGTCACCCAATGACTCAGTGAGTGCAGTGCGGCGGCTCCGCTCCACTTTCTCAGGCTCAGTTTTTGGGCCGTTTGATAAGTTTACCTCTGTTGCCGAGACTTACATTCCCAGCAATCGCAAACTGTTTTTCTTCTTCACCATTGAAGCACGTCTATGACCAGAAGAACATCCGGCGGCGTGTGTACGACGCACTCAACGTGCTCATGGCCATGAACATTATCTCGAAAGAGAAGAAAGAAATCAAGTGGATCGGCCTGCCCACCAACTCGGCACAGGAATGCCAAAACCTAGAGGTGCGCCGGCACACGGCCAGGGCCAGCGGCACATAAGGCCAGGGCCAACGGCACATACACACACCTTCGCTCCGCCATCGTCTCAGCCACCTCCTCTTCCTGCTCACGCGTAACCCCTCTGCATCTCCTGTAGGTGGAGAGACAAAGGCGGCTGGAGAGGATTAAACAGAAACAGACACAACTTCAGGAGCTCATATTGCAGGTGGGTATGGAATTGACAAAAGATTGGTTTGATAAATGACATCTCAAATATGTTTTTGACGAGGATTTTTTATTTATTTTTTGCTCTAAAAGAAAAAGATTAGCCGATGCCAGCTGAACACTGAATCTATTGCCGTTGGTGAAGCATTATATTTTGTGGCAGTCTCAGAAATACTTCGCTGTTTCTTGGGGAAATGAGGATATTTACTTTCAAAGTAATTCACTTTGTCATTTCCAGTATGCCCAGTATTATAAACCAGTAGAATTTGTAACATATAGCAACTGGCCTTGACATTGAGGTTCTGAGTAGTGAGGCAGGACTTAACCAGCAGAAACATCATCATCACTGTTTATAATCTAAGCAGAGATGTTAACTTAATTTGTGGAATCCTCTTCCAGCACTTAGCATCTGTTTCACACTGGTGTCACCCCCATCTCAGGAAGTGTGGCATCCAATCAGTGTCTTGTTTGTTGTGGAGTGGTAGAGGTCAAATACCTGCTGTGGTTCTGCGGCGGTTTACCGGTTCACGTGAAACCTTTTGTCCCGAGCACTGTCTGTCCTTTCTTGTGTTGCGTGCCTGAGTGCGAACGAGGATTTCATTGCAGTGTGTCACCCCCTTAGCATGGCAGCCATCAGTGTGGGCGGCCGCAGTTGTTTTGCTTTTTGTTTCGGCGATGTCGTATTCTGGTTGAACTGCTCCAATTACTGGTGCAGTAGCCGGGGCATTCCTGGTGTTCTGCTGGTGGTACTTTGATGGTCATGGATAATGGTCTGCCTCCATGAGGTGAGGTAGCAAAAGGTTGCTCTGCCTGTTTTTCATGTTCACCCATAAGCTGTTTTTCTCTTGATGTGGCGGAGCACTAATCGTGTATTCCTGCTGCCCTTCCACCTAATGCACTCCTCAATTCCTTTCCATGACTCAAATGTTGCACTAGGCTGCCTCTTGTCGCCCCGGGGCAGCTTCTTGCAGCTGGAGCCTCTACCTGCGCCTTGTTTATCTCACCTCAGCTGTTGCTCAACCTGCCTTGAAGTGATTTCTACAGACACAAGACCATAACAGTCTGGCTGTGAAGCTTTGCATTCGTCTTTTCTCACGTCATTTTACCCTTTGCAGTCCTTGAGGTTCATATCTGTGGTGTAAATGCACCGTATTCGATTCGTATCTCAATTGTGGTTACAATGTGGTCCTGTTTTCTGTTTTTTTTGCCATGAGGTGCTCCTGCTTGAATCCATCAGTGCAGACACTCAAGGCCCTTCAAATTTTATATTGGCTGTCCTGATTGGCAGATCTTTGCCCAATTTCTTTCTCTAAAATCCAGTCCAGTGGAGCAAATTAATGAGTCTGATGGTGTTAAGGCCCGCACAGACGGCTATGCTGGCTCTGATGGGACGCTGAGATCTGGCATATTGTAAAGGGGACAGATTGTTATCTTCACTTTGCCAAGCAAGACCTCACCTCCATTTTATTTCCTCTACACTGAACTGATCATTACATGTAATTGTGCTCAACTGATACCATGCTAGCATCACGTTATCTTTCTGTCTTTGCTATTGGGCCGGCTTCCTGTCGGTTGTTTTGATGCTTGATGGGACAGGTGCAATTAGAAGATGTTCCTGTGATGTTTTGATTTCCTTGTTGCATCGTCGTACATGAGCAGAAACTCTTACTTCTTTAGTCATCAACTGTGATTAGGACAGCCTGATGCCTCTTTTGTGTCTTGAATTTTAAGAACACGTAGTTCTGAATCGAAAATCGGGGAGGCGTGATGTAGGAATTCAATGTTTGCGGTCTAAACTCAGAATGCACCAGCACACAAATGGCTGGACGGTGCAAGTGTGTGTCTGCTGCCCCGCATCCTCGTTGTTTGGACTGATATACTGCCACATTAGACGCAACACTGGTCGGCTCACACATCACAAGTACCCTCTGAAACATTTATTGTTCCTTGTTGCTGCGTCCGCGTAAAAGTTTCCCTGAACCTCCATGTGCTTTTACAGCAAATAGCTTTTAAGAACCTGGTTCAACGGAACAGACAGACAGAGCAGCAGACAAATAGATCTCCACCTCCCAACTCCATCATCAACCTACCCTTCATTATCGTCAGCACCAGCAAGAAAACAGTCATCGACTGCAGTATCTCCAACGACAAGTATGTGGCTGTGCTTTGAGTTGAGCTAAAAAACAGGAATTGTTTGATTAACACAAACAAAGAAATCGATACGCTTGGAATATTTAGTGGAATCTCAGTTCATTAGTGTGCACGCTGTTCACCTCTTTCTCCTCTTTCTCATCTACAGGTTCGAGTATTTGTTCAATTTCGACAGCATGTTTGAAATCCATGACGACATCGAGGTGCTGAAACGCATGGGCATGGCCTGCGGCCTGGAGATAGGGAAGTGTGCTCCGGAGGACCTGAAGGTGGCCCGCAGCCTGGTGCCCAAAGCTCTGGAGCCATACGTTATAGGTAGGCAACCCCCCCCCCCTCCTCCGTTCAAATCCTCAGGCCCGCGTGTTGCTCGCATTGTTTACGGAGGTGAGCACCACGAATGCCTCCGTTGTGATGTGTGTTTTCAGAGATGGCCAAGGGTCCCATCAGTAACGTCTACTTAACTGGGGGGTCCTCCGCCAACGGTGCCCGTTACCCCGCAAGCAGGTGAGAAGCTGGAGTAGTAAGAGAGATAGGGCGGCCCGACATCAGCTCGGGTTTGGATGTATTCGGTCACGCGGTGGCCATTTTGTCAGAGACGGCTGCGCTCAGCATCTGTTGTCTCTGCCCCAGCGACGGCTGCGCCGACGGCACCATGGCGTCCAGCTCCAACGACTCCCACTACAGCGGCTCCCGCGTGGAGACCCCGGTGTCTTACATGGGGGACGACGACGAGGACGACGACTACGAGGAGAACGACGACGAAGACTAAAGCCGCCCGTCT